>CM021106.1:81759114-81787110 GCA_007115665.2 Sequoiadendron giganteum | reverse complement strand
TCTAAATAGGGCATCAATATTCATGGTACTAGTAGATGAAAGGGATTCCCATTCACCATCGCTAGAGTAGGGGGATTCATCATAAACTGGAGGTTTGTCATAAACTGGGGGTTTGTCATAAATTGGGTGTTTGTCATAAACTGCGGGAAGTGGTTCATGAGATATCTTGATGTCTGTGCAAGCACTCACTTCCTCTTGAAAAGATGGTGAAGTACTAGGATACCTAATTCTAAGCGGTTGACACCCTAGCCCTAAGTATTTTGGTCGTGGGTAGACAGTGATCAGTTCTATCCTTCCATTTTAATATAGCCCCAACCCATTGTGCCCATCATAGCCTTCCTTTTGCATTATCTTAAAGCCTTTTCCATACTGATCCTTAGCTATTTGAATAGATGGGGAAGGTTATTCATGTTCTTCTTGATATAACTAGGAATCACCTTGATCCACAATTTCTTCACTTAATTCTCCCCATTTGGTTAATGTCGTTGTAGGGGGAACATGAAACGTGACCACTGACTATCTTCTATCTGCCATGGGTAGGCCATATTCCTTCAGTGGAATTAGTTGATTGATGCAGTATGATGCCTTTATGTTATATTCACCACAACCCTTGTCTTAGATCTCAATTTTAGGAGTGGATGATGGTGGTTCGAATGAAATGGACTTAGTGAGACATGATGGGTCAATGTATTGGGATAGAGTGGATGATGAAGCCTCTTGGTTAATAGGAACTTGTCATTGTGGAAGGTCCCTTATGCTTGTACAATATTGAAAAGGATCTAGATCACCATAAATAGTGATCTCTATGCCATTATACAGGAACTTAAGACATTGTGGTATGTTGAAGGGATGGGTCTCATTGCATGTATCCAAGGTCTACCTAACAACAAGTTATATGGAAGGGTGAGATCCAAGACTTGAAATCTGGTGTTCATGATCACTAGGCCAATTCTGATAGGGAGCGTGATGACTCCTTTCGATGACCTTTCCTCATCATCGTATGCCTTGATGACTATACTCTTAGAAGTGTCTACATAGTCTTCTGAGAATCCTAATTCCTTAACCAATTTTAGGGTACACAGGTTCAAACTTGCGCCTTTGTCTACCAAAAATCATTTGGCTCTGGTTTGATGGACTAGGACTTCAAGATGTAATGGGTCATTGTGATCATACTTTTTAGTGGAGTAGTCTTGTTGGGAAAATGTAGCCTGATGCGAGTTGGTCAAATATCCTACCATTTCCTCGAAGCGATTGACATCCAAGTCCATGGGAATAATAGTGTTCTGTAATGCTTTGTCAGGTATGGCTC
Organism: Sequoiadendron giganteum; assembly: GCA_007115665.2. Lineage (NCBI taxonomy): Eukaryota > Viridiplantae > Streptophyta > Pinopsida > Cupressales > Cupressaceae > Sequoiadendron > Sequoiadendron giganteum. The sequence goes on along the minus strand of CM021106.1, from coordinate 81,785,801 downwards.
AATGTTCTGGTGACAAAGTCAATAGTTCCAAGATAGATATTTGTGCGGGCATTTTGCTCAATTGATTGATAAGATTGTATCTATACTTGGGCTTCTATTCAGAAGGACTTGGAATAACTATTTTAGTCTTGCGTGTGTTCACATTACATTCCCAATGCTTTTTGATAATGATGGTATCAACATGTTTGTGTTCAGCTCAGAGCCTATATATGGTCTTTCCTTTCCAATAGTCATATTTGGAGTTGGTGTAATTGGCAGAGGGATTGTTCTTGGTTCCCAAACTAGAGGCATTTCCTTTTGTGTGGTCATGTAAAGGGTTTGTGAAGACCTTATGATCACTATTTTTAGTATTTTTCTATCTGTTTACCTCTATCGATCCATTTTCAACAAAGTCTTGAATGATATTCTTTAATTGGTGACATTGTTGGAGGTTGTGCCCTTTCATTCAATGATAGTCACAAAAAGCATTATCGTCCCACCATGAAGGTTTGAACTATCCAGGATCATACTCTCTTGGTTCTAAAGGTTTGATAAGATTATGTTTGACCAATTCTTTGAATACTACCTCGATTGGTTTCCCTAAAGGTGTAAATTCCTATGTATGAAATCTCCTTTGGGGTCTTTGTTGTGAGTTCTGGACATAGTTAGCCGTTTGATCAGGACTGTTCATCATGTTTGCTTGTTAGTTGTATCCTCTAAGGGAGATAACCGGTCCAATATGTATGTGCTTAGCATCAACTATGCCATCATTCGTTACATTCTTGTTCCTAGACCAGAACTTTTTTCTATCATTCGACACATTTGGATGTTGGACAATTGGGCTCTTTCTTGGTACTTTGATTTTTCCTTTGTCAATAAGGCCCTTTTCAAGGATGATCCCCTTTTGTATCAAGTCAAGGAATGAAGTGCAATAGTGTACCCATAAGTCACCTCTTAGTTTGGGGTTGATGTTTTCGAGGAAGATAGTGACCTTTTGTTTTTAAGGTATTTCGATGGGAAAATGGCTAGCTAGACTTCTCCATCTCTGGAAAAAAGTGATGAATGTCTCGCCATCTTCTTGTGTCATGTGGCACAAGGTTGCTATGGTTACTTCATTTTCTATGTTAAAGGCAAAATGTTTGACAAACTTTTCAGCCAATTCCACTTAGGATCGTATACCGTATGGCAATTTGGAAAACCATTCCAATGCCATCGCTATGAGGGTTCGTGGAAATAGACACATCAAGTAATTGGGGTCATATGATATGTCCATGCATGCCATTGAGAATTCTCTAATATGTTCTAAAGGATTCTTCCTCCCATTATACTTAGGAAAATTTGGTATAATGTATCCATGGGGGAAAGGTGTCATATAGAGTGCTTTTTCCAATGGACATGGACATAGGTCATGTGCTGATATAGTTCGTTTGCCTGACATAGATATGTCATCCATCTTTTGTTGTAGAGTCTGCATTTTGTTTTGAAGGATGTCAACTTGTGTCAAGGACATGGTGTTTGTGTCATTTGGATCAATGTAGATGTTTTGATATGCCATGTTTTGTGATGCGTTATGATTGGGCAAGGGAATGTATCCTGTTAGAATATTTTGATTCGAGATAGGGATATTCCCTATCTGAATGGTCTAAGTTGGTATCAGAATGCTTCCTGTCCAAATTTTCTGATTTGGTATAGGTATATTCCCACCAACTTTGGATCTCTTACCACTAGTGCTGGTGCCAAAGGGGTTAGAGGAATTTTCTCCCGCAATGAATTGTAAACCTTGTAGTATGTTAAAAGGGGTTGTGTTTACAATTGATGATGTTTGGTTTGGTATACCTATTGGTATCACTATGATTATTTGGGGAATAGAAATAGTTGATGTCACAGCTTGTGTTGGTTGAGTTGACTGTGTTGTCAAAGTACGAACATCAAATCTTGGGGGTAGTGTGGCACCTTCTACTAGCAATTTTGATAAATAACATTGTGGATCATTTGCCAAACACTCATCCATGAAGGATGAAAACTCAGGGTCTTGAACTGCTGCATCTATGTCTTCTATGTAAATCTGACCATGTGTGTCTCTAGTGACATGTTTTTCAAGTAAAGGCTGGTGTGGTCATTTACTTCCTGATGATGGCTAGTTTCTGAATTTATTGATGAATTCATTAGCATCTGTCATTGTTTTGTGTTTCTTTTGGGATCTTGTTTCGACCATGAAAAATTTGCTCAAAATGGGTAATGTAGACTATGCCTAAAAACTGATATGATCTATGTCTATTTTTTTTGGATTTTTCTGACACTAAATGATGTTGCTAAAATGGTTCTAAAGAGATGTATACTAAGAAAACATATGATATGATGGAAAATATGAAAAATATCAAGTAGATTATGACAATAAATGAGCCTAAGATGAGTATAACCTACCACCTAATGGATTAAATGTATGCAAAGATTTCTTTTTGATCAAGGAACCTAATTGGATAACAAGGATAGTTGAGCTGAAAAGATCAACTAAATGGACTAAAATGACAAGGTTGAATGATTGTGACAAACTGAAACATGGATGTGTCCAATGAGGAGGAATGTTATCTATTCTGAGATATGCAATTTCCTAGGAAGTATCTATATGCATGTGACTTATCATGACTATGACTATGACGTTTACTGTGACTAAGATGTATATGACACCTAAGGATGGAAGGTTTTTGAGAAAAAATTACCAATTTCTAATCCAAGGTTGATCTTAATAACCTAAAGCAAATATTGACAATGATGTTTCAGACTCAGCTCACAGTTTTCGATGTTTTCTGTTGACATGAAAATGCAGTTCACCAAACAATTGTGGTTCAGACTCTTATATATGCAGGTTTTTGAAAGTGCATGTGGTGTGTCTGACAGTTGTGGTTCAAACTTTGACAGATGTGGGTTTTTGATAGTGTATGTGGTGTTTCTAATAGATGCAGTTTTTCCTCTAACAAATGTGGTTTACCAACACACATGCAACTCGAAAACTGATAGATGCGGTTTTCTAATACACATGCGGCTCGAAAACTGATAGATGTAGTTTTCATGCACACATGCGACTCAAAATATGACAGTTGCGACTCTTGATATGTAGACTATGAAAATTGAAGGTTTTGACAGACATATGCGATTTTTCTCCTAATAGATGCGACTCACTAGTACACATGTGGCGATTAAACTAACAAATGCGACTTAGTTTTCTGATAGTTGAAATTTTCTCGAAAGTTATTGACTGACTTTTGGTTGTGTGATCCAGATTTTAACGAATACATCAAAGAACAAACATAGCAATCAAAGTATCTTTCATTTTTGTGATGTAAGGACTATTAAGACTCGAAAACATATACAACCTAGGATTTTAGGACAATACTTGTTGAATTCTTATTTGGATTTCTCCAGCTATGCATATTTATGGCGAATGACTAATAGCTTGACCCCACTAGCTCCCCTCCATGAAAATCACTTATATGGGTAGCCAAGCTACTATATCCATGAAATTCCCATGGCATACATTTCATTTCCACACATAAACCGTAAGAATATAAGACGGCTTCACAGGGCTGACCCTACTGTGCCAACAAGTAGGTAGGATTTTGGTAACACAACAACAAGGTTTTTAATAAGGGTATTCCGTTCGTGGGACACTATCCAACATCAACGAGAGTCCATTTATGTCCATTTCATCAAAATAGTGTGCATGATTCATGGGATTTCCCCAAGAATCCTCTTTTATATATCGGCTGGAAGTCGCTTGGCTTTAGTGTGCTACCAGTCTGAGTCATCTTGGGGTGAGTACCTTTTCCCACCAAGATAGGCCCAAGTTCTAGAGTTAGCAATCATTACTCTTACACCCAGGATTGCATGACTGTGTAAGGGGAGAGGATACCTCAGTGTACTAAATCGTAAAGGTTACAAATACATGCAAAGCACTAGACAAAGAAGACAATGGTTCTTTTTAATCCAAACGAAAATTATCTATCTACCAAACAAAAAATTATTTTTAAGCTCCACGATAATTTTCTATCGATCAAAGAAAAACTTGCTAAATAAATAAACACATAGGCATTAGGTCCTGCATGCAAATTTATTAGTAGTTTTGGTTTTGTTTTTTTGTCTTCTATGCTTCATCCTACAAACAATATGTTATTCCTCCTTAACACGACTGAAATCAACCATTAGCGAAAATCAAAACAGCTTCAAAAGCGAAAATGAAAATATGAATGTATGGAAATAAATGAAAAAATGGAAAAACTTTACCAGCTAGATGCGGCCTTTGGAGCCACAGATGCGGTTCGCAATGACAAGCAGATGCGATTTTTTACCTCATGGATGTGGTTCGTGACTGGGGATGCGGCTTTGTGTTTAGTGGATGCGGCTCGTGATGCAAATGCATCATTTTTCTGAATCGATGTGTTGCGCCATAAGAAAATCTGCAAAAACCTAGAAAAAAGAAAATGGAAAAACGAAGAAAAGATGTACGGATTTTGAAGCGTGTTCACGTCAGGTTCACCAAATGTAACATGATAGATTTTCTGCAAACTAGAATAAACAATGTTAAATCCTAATCTAAAATAATAATCTAAAATCTAACAACAAAGAATGAGGAAATAAACTAAACTAATAAAACCAAAATGATCTCACCGAATATGTGTTCATCCCTTCGAACTATCTTGATTGCTCTTCTCCATTTTTGCTTTTCAGTATTCTTGCCCTCAAATTTCTATGTTTTAATGCAAGTATAGCTTTCTTGAGTGTCTAAGCAAAATATCGAAGTTGAATCTCTTCTCAAAATTCTGTGATTTTCGGAGGAGGAATAATGATTATGACAGGCCATTTTATAGATTTTGGGGTTTCGAACGATCGACTCAGATTGAAAGAGAGATCGATGGATGAGATTGATGAATGCCATGTGATGTGAGTTTTTTCTCAGATAGAACATGAGTTAGAACATGAGTCATAACATGACTTTATGAAAGACTAAATATAGAGACTAAGTTAGAATGTGATTAGAACACAAGTTCAAGATCTTAATCTCCAAGAATAGAAGATATATACTTTGTATGCAAAAGCTAAAGTTAGAACTCAAAGAGTAATTCATTCAAATGCAAACATGAGTTAATTAATTAAATAAATATATTTAATTAATATACACATCATGCATATGAGTTAGAACTAGTTAATCGACTAGTTGTGACAGAGAGTCTTCCTATAGAGATGATCAGTAGTTGAATTCAGAGATAACTAAAGAACTAAAAATAGATCTTGAGTCAGCAGGTAAGTGAATGATTTAGATAACTAATTGATAAAATAATGTGACATAAATGAATTAAATGTTAATTTAATTCAAAATTCGAAAATAAAATATTTAATTAAATAAATAAAGATAATTTATTTAATTTGACTTTTGAAAAGGGTGGAATTGAATAATTAACTAATAAATATTTAATTATAGTTGACGTATGATAAAGGGGTAATTAAATAATAAATTATTTAATTGATAGATAAAGGGGTTAAATTAATTAGTTCATGACATAATTAAATAAATGTGATTTATTTAATTAATCAAGTTGAATAAAGGGTCCTTTATGAATTAGTGAATTAATTAAAAAGGGGTATTTAATTAATAGAGGAAATATGTATTAGAAGGGTAATTAATAATAAACATTATTTAATCATGACCATGGACTATAAAAAATTATGTCGAATATGTGCTCGTAGGCCTAGACCAATTTTAGGTAGATGGTGAGAGATATCAGAATTGTATGAAGTAGATGGTGAGAGATATCAAAATTGAATATGATGAACCTACTTCTATATTCTGTGACAATTCAAGTGCCATAAATTTTTTGTAGAATCCAATGCTACACTCTAAAACAAAGCATATATCTATTAAGTATCACTTTATGAGAGACAAAGTGAGTGAGAAAGAGGTCAGACTGGAATATGTACCTATAAAGGAACAAATTGTAGATAATTCACTAAACCATTTCCTAGGATAATTTTGAATACCTTAGAGGCAAGTTAGGGGTAATTTCCCCTCCTAATCTGAACTAAGATGCAATTATTTCCATTAATTTGTGGACTCACAATCAAATCTTGCTTCCGATTGATGTTTTGTTGGTTGCTACTCAGGGGGAGTAGTCAGATGATTCAAATATGTGGTTCAGAGCATGTGTACCTTTGCCATTGATGTAAAAGGGGGAGAGGACAATGTAAAAATTATGGGAGAAGTGTAAAGTGGAAGAGGAAAATAGGAAAAGAGTGTACAATCTAAGGGGGAGATTATTGGAGAAGAGCTAGTTGGGTTGATAGTATTTTTCACATCATGTGTTGCCATCAATGCCAAAGGGGGTTATTCTTAGATGCTGAAGTTGTATTGCTGATATGGGTTGTAATTGATGTCAACACTATTAGCATTTGTGTTTTTGAAGGTTGTATATGTCGAGGAGGTTGAGAAAATTATAATAAATATATTGCAAGCAACTAGTGAAGCTAAGAAGGTTAGATTGATGGAACACTATGTTTGGTGATGATCAGGTGGTGTACACTAAAGGGTTTGTTGCTGAGCTTAACTAGTATTTTGTCTAAAATTTTCAGTGGTACACATCAAGAATTGAGAAAGTTATGAAGATTTATGTTTCTATAGTTATTCAGTTATTGTAGCAAGTGTTTCTAGAAGATGAGATATCAATTCAGGTGAATTTAGTTGTGTATTTTTTAAAGATGTTTAGTGATGTTTCTAGATCGTTCTCTATCAATTCAGTACGTCTTCGTTGTTCGGCGTGTTCATCATTGAAGCTTTTTCCTTGTGTGTTCAAGTTTTTTTTCATGTCCTTGGATGACATGATGGTGATAGCATATTTTGCATCATTATGAATTGACACTTTATTATTTAGTGTGCTTGAGGATGTTGATTTAGGTCTTTACTATGTTGTGACTAACTTAGGTTGGTGCGCATTAAGAATTGTTCATTTATTGAGGCTGACAAGTTGTAATTAATTTATTTTATGGTTGACAAATTTGTTGATATAAATCCATGTAGGGAATACATAAGAGTGATTGTCTCTTCATTATAAGTGTGTTCTCAAAGTATGCTCGGTATATGTGTGTGTGCGAATAAAGATTAGATCATCTTAATGCAGAGCAAAGTGTGAAGAAGGTTGAGCGAAGTGTATCTGTGCCTAACCGGAATTGTAATCAAGCTTGTGAAGAAGCTAATTTCTTAGTTCATGTTCATCAGATAGATTTAATCTGATTGTCTTATGTAAGGTAGTGAGCTTTCCCTTTGAACAATGAGCTCTAGGTAGTGTGCTTGAATGTAAGTGCATTTTTTATTCATTCTTCATTATACTTTTAACAGGGGTGAAGAAGCTAATTTCTTAGTTCATGTTCATCAAATAGATTTAATCTGATTGTCTTATGTAAGGCAAAGAGCCTTCCCTTTGAGCAATGAGCTCTAGGTAGTGTACCTGAATGTAAGTGCAATTTTTATTCATTCTTCATTATACTTTTAATAGGGTATAATCTTGTGGACTAACATCCACCATGGTTTTTACCCTAACAGGGTTTTCACGTATAAAATATTTGTGTTCATGTGTCTCTAATGTGTTAGTGATTTATTATACCCCTCAATTTTGCTTCTGGTTCAAGTTGCTTTATGCTATGTTTGGTTGTAGTTACTTTGATACTGGATACATTTTGTTATGATGATTTGATCGCTACTATTGAGCGACAACTATTATTGTGGGATGTATTTATCTGATTATTGTTTCACATGCATTATAAATTAATGATGTTGTAGAGTTAGTATGAGATATTATTATGAGATTATTGGAATTATGATGGAAGTGTCAGTTTTGATGAGTGTATGGGTGAAGAGGACAAATTTGCATCACTCGCTTGCAAGCACCCTGCGAATCCGTGATTCCTTCTTCATGGTGTGTATTATATGCTGGATATATTGTATGATGTTGTTTACTTGGTTGCAGGATTGCAAATACATGACATCAACTCCACCTGGTTTCATAGGTTTGAGCGTGTCGATCCAACGGTTAAGTTGAACGAGAGATAGTAGTTAGGTAACATGTGTCAAGTTTACACCCTAGCCTTAGTGTGTCGTCAGTTGTGTGTGTCGAGTCATTGTCTGTCTTGCTTTGATGTTATTTAATTCTAAAGAATTCTTGATTTAAAAATAGATATTTAGAATAATTGCATTTAAATCATGTTGATGGTTATTTAATTTAAATAATGCAATGTGGATAAAAGTTTATATTTAAATTAATTAATTATATTTAAATTATTTAATTAATTAAATTTAATCCAAGGGGGTTGAGTTTAGTTATTAAATAATTTAATTAATTAATTAAACGTGATGCAAGAGAATGAAGGGAAATAAAAGAAATAAAATAAAATTTGGAATTTAATTTCAATGTGTGGGAATTAAATTGGAAATTGTAATTAAATGTTTATTTGGGAAATTAGTTGCAACTTTGGAAATTAATTTATTATTTCAAATTGCATTTTAAATTGAAATTGAAATTGAGATTGAAATTAATATCTAATGTGCATGTAATGTCAATTAGGGTTGTATTAGGTATTTTTGATTTATAAAGAATACATGTTTTAATTTTAGGGCAACAGAAAGAGATTTAGAACAAAATACATTTTTACAGCAGGGAAGAAATTTTGGAAAATTTGCATAAGGGGTTGAAGAAAGTTTGATTGTAGAATTGATTGAAGGAAATATTGTTTGCATTTGTTGGATTTTGGATTGGATTCATTGGAGGATTGAAGAAAATTCAGAAAATATTTAGAGGAGGCTTGCATCAGAAATTCATCTCTTCCTGCAGCTTCTTGTACTAGGATAGTTATGTTTTTTCATGGTAAAATGGTCTGGTTACGTCACCTATAACTTCACTTACACAAACTGGGTTGTCAAGAAATTTAAAAAGTTTTTGTATTTTGAAATTTTCTTATCCCTGTCAAAAAATCGCAAATACCCAGATCGTAGTTTTGGAGTTATGCATGAAACATGAGACTGTTGTTAAGTTATTTTCCCATGGCTGCTTTGAAAATAAAATAATAATAAATTGATATTTATAAATATTAATATTTTATGTATTGTTATTATAATATTAAAATATTATTTAATAATATTTTATATTATAATTTATAATATTAAAGTATTATATTTATTTATATTATTTTAAATAAAATTTGTATATTAGATTAGTGGAATTAAAATTATAAACGTATGGGGAAATTATTGTTTATTTTAAAATGGCATGTTAAAGTGTAATTGAAGGAGTTAAATATTTGATTTAGAGAATGCATAATTTAAAATTTAATTGTGGAATTTAAATTCATGTGTAAAAGGTCCAATTATTAATCTGATTTAATTGGAAAAATATATTTATATTTTGGAAAATTGATGATAAGGGATATTTTACTTTGAATTAAACAATTATATATTCTGTAAATAATAGAAGATATGTTAATGATTAAATATATTTAAATATATTAATTTATATTTAATATATATATATTGAAGGTATATATCCATTTGAGAGAATAAATAATATTTTATCTTATATTATTCTGTTGTTTGCAAATTGGGTATTATTAGTGTTTTAAAAGAAATGATTAGTATGTGTAGAAAATGTATAGAGAAAGATATTTTTTGAATAGAAGTAATTACTTGATTTAAAAAGAAATGTTTATTTTGTTAATATGATTGAAGAAAATATATTGAGATGTATATATATATCCATGAGTATTTTCAATCAGTATTTACCTTGTTTTATTTAAGTGCGTGTAATTTAGCTTTGCATGAAGAATTTAAAAGATAAGTTTTGAATGTATGGTCAAAATTGATAAGGAAAAAGATATTTAAATATATTGAAGAATTATAAAAATATTTATATTTAAATATTTTTTTTAATTAATGAGATTTAATTAGAAACAATATGAATGCATGGTGAAATAGATAAGCCAAAAGATATTTTTATACATTGATGAAATTGCATGTTTTTAAATGGATAGTTGAAGAGACATAGACTCCAGATAGAAAATTGAAAGGATTGTTTGCAATAGTGTTAGGTTGCATTAGAAGTAAATTTAGGAACTAACTATATTGAAAAAGGCAAATAGTTATTATGTTTTATTTAGTTCCATAAAGTAATTTAGTCATTGTGAATGGAATATTAAAGAATATATATAATTAAATTTATTAATATATATATTTGGTGTCTATATAATATGGAGCATATATATATATAAAGTGTAAAATTCATTATCGTATTTTATTTTAATGAGATGCATGCAATGTATTATTGAATAGAGATTTAAAAATGGATTGATTAGTGTATATGGAAAATGGATAGAGAAACAATATGTTATTATATTAAAGTGATTGAATTTTTTAAATAAAAAATTGAATGAGATGTAAGATTTGGTTAGGAAATGGAAAAAGTCTACTTGCATGGATTTGTGTCAATTTAAAAGTAAATTAAGAAGTTGTTTTATTGATAAGGCAATCAATTATGTTATTTAATTAATTTCTATTTAGATTAATTGAATAATTGTGATTGGATTATGAAAGAGATATGGATTTAGTATATCCAAAAGTAGTATCTTCCTCATGATTATCTTAAAGAATTTAATTCTCTGTATTCAGTAAAGGGAATATAGTTTAATTGTTTTAGATTTCCAATAATGAAAAGGGAAATAGAGGTTATGATTATTTTAGATGATCTAGTTATCATGTCTTTGACTTTGTCAACACTACCTATTGAATGAGTATGGATTTAGGAAATCAAAATTTTAGATTTGATTGATGACTTGAATGCTTTCGTTGCTATGTCGTCAAGTTGCATTGTTGGTTTTGGGATTTAGTGTTAGTCCTAAATTATAAGTCTTCCAGAAGAACTTAGAGGATAAGATTTGTTGAATCTTTATGCCATCTAGTTGTTTTCCCTTGGGTAGTGCATGGCATTTTTTCAGTTTTACCCGATTTTCACGAACGGGGATGTTTGCACCTCATTGGTTTAGGAGCGGATTGTGGGATCCGTGTCTCCTTGTATGGAGTGACCTTGTTATGTGGTTTTATCTTGTTGTTTCCTATGAAAGGAGTGGACTATGTGTTTGTTGCCTCTAAGATGTTTGGAGTGAGTTCTATTATTTGTATCCTCCTTGTGTTGGAGTGAATTATGATGCCTAGTTAGTATGCACTTGTGGTTCCCTTAGTGGATTGTTTGGGTGTGTGTTGTCGAATAGAAGAGTGGCTTCTGTTAGGCGCCAAAGCCCAAAGAGGTAAACTGGATAACCTTCAGGAGTGATTTAAACAAGTGATAATTAAAATAATGTACTTAGAAGATTAGGACTAACTTCTCACTAATCAAGATAATTTAATCCTCACTCATAGACACAAGGGCTTGTTTAGACTTGGGATGAGTGAGAAGGCCTAGAATGGAAAGATCAACTATCTTGTCCTTACGAGATGTAGTTGATTCCGCATGAGTGAGTATGAGTGCCAGAATTCGATTGAGGCCACCAGGATTACTTGTGTCGGAGCCTATGAAGGATGCCCAGAAGAGATCTCATGACAAACCTTGCGATGACACTCTATCGAGGACAATTGTTGTTAATTATTTTATATGTATGGTTCTGTGAACATACTTGATCTACTTTATGTCTAGAAGCAATGTGACCTATGTCAGTGATGTTTGATTTGTACTTGTGTTGTACTTGAGTTGAGCTAGATTTGTACTTATTGATAGCATTTATTTGGTTATGTCAGTTTGAGTCAGTATGAGTTTGCCTTTGGTTAGTGGATTGTAGATCTTTGTCCATGTTACTTTGTTACTATCTCCTAGCATGGGGGGTGGGCCTTCGAGTACCACATTGGTAGGGTGGAACATGCACCAAAATCATTGGGTCCCCATCTATCTTCAGTACTTGGTGGCGAGACATCCAGATGGATAGCTCACGGTTCTTGTTGTATTATCTTGCATTGTAATATTTTAACTTGTATAAGTTATTTTATCCCTCTTATGTTTATGAGGTGGAGTTATGTAATTGTGATATATTTGTACTATTGCCTCATTCTAGGAATGAGTGATGTAACTATTGGATTAAGATAATGTTATGAGATTGTACCTTGGTTGATTATCTTATTAGGTTATGTGGTATTCTTATGATGTATGATGGTTATATGGTTGTATGTAATATGTATATGTGGGTTTAAGTAATCCTAACCTTGTAGCCTTAGAGGTTGTTAATTAGTAAGTGAATGTGTACATTAAATGCACTTTATAAAAAAAAATTGGTTTGTTTAAGATGTTAATTGCAACTTCGTTTAAGGTTACTTGGCCGGGCATTACAAAGTGTATCTGTGCCTAACCGGAATTGTAATTAGGCTTGTGAAGAAGCTAATTTCTTAGTTCATGTTCATCAGATAGATTTAATCTGATTGTCTTATGTAAGGTAGTGAGCCTTCCCTTTGAGCAGTGAGCTCTAGGTAGTGTGCTTGAATGTAAGTGCATTTTTTATTCATTCTTCATTATACTTTTAACAGGGGTGAAGAAGCTAATTTCTTAGTTCATGTTCATCAGATAGATTTAATCTGATTGTCTTATGTAAAGCAAAGAGTCTTCCCTTTGAGCAATGAGCTATAGGTAGTGTGCCTAAATGTAAGTGCAATTTTTATTCATTCTTCATTATACTTTTAATAGGGTATAATCTTGTGGACTAACATCCACCATGGTTCTTGCCCTAACAGGGTTTTCACGTATAAAATATTTGTGTTCATGTGTCTCTAATGTGTTAGTGATTTATTATTGCACTGTTAATTATCAGGTTTGAGATTAAAGATTGATTAATGTTGAATAAGTTTGATTTTGGTAACAATTGATTTACCTTAATCAGTTGTCTATCCTTGTTTTGCCAATAGTTTGATCATACTTCTTATGTGTTTTCAAAATTTTAACATCTTATTATCTATTATTTTAATGGTTGTGTTTAACCCTATTATCTAATAAGGAATTGGTCTATAAAAATTAGACCTTCCTATAATTTTTAAACATAAAATAATTTAACTTAAAAAAAATATAAACTACTGTCAGTGCATGCTAATAATCCTATAATTTAACTAGAGAAAATTCTTATGAGAACCTTGAATAAACTGATTTAGTAGGTCTTATGTTTTCACTTTTTAATAATCTATATATAGGTTAAGAAAAATAATCTTACTTTATCTAGTGCTAGAGTTTTTTGTTTAGTTTGTGATCTTATTAAGCTGTAGTCATTTTTTATTTTAATTTTTGTTTGATTTCAATGCATTTTAAGGTATGGCTCTGGAAACACTTTCCCAAGTCTTAGATGATGTCAAAGTGTAGAAGAGATAACACAATTTTAGAAAATATATGGGATTTAGGAGATATTTTTTACATAATAAACACTAATAAAACAATTAAAGATCAAAATAATTTCATATTTATGTTATAGAAAAACATATTTTGGAAAAACTAAGTCAAATATTAACATCATAGTGATTTTTTTTAGAGAAAATTTGATGGAGCGTACACTTGATTTTTTAATATTTTAAAAAATAATTTAAACATAAATTGTGGCAAGTAATAAGAAATCCCATCTTGTAGACTTGGAAGCCAAATCCAATTCTAAGGGTGAGTGATGCTCAATCTGAAAAAAATTAGATGTGTGCATGATATAAATTACTTTCATTATGATTAATATGTAAATAATAGTAATGATAAATAACAAAAGATAATTTCTTATGAATTTTGTCAAAAAAAATATATTTTTTTATAGTATTATTTGCACATTTTTTGGTGCCAACTAAGGATTAATTTAATTATTTTGAAAAATTTCATATTATTGTTTGATGATTGATATTTATTTATATTTTTTACATTCATAACATTCACATAACATTCTTACAATTTTTTTCTTATATTGATATGATAAATCATTGATTTTATTCTTTTAAGAAATTCAATATCATTCTTTTATAATTGAGTTATTTTTTCTTATATTTCTAAATTTCCAAAAGAACTTATAATGTTAATTATTTTATATTTGTATATATTTAAGAAATATGGGGCATAAACTATTATAGAGGAAAACACATGACAAGAGTGAAGCCAAAAAAGTGAAAATAGAATAAACAAGGAAACAATCTAAAAGTGGGAAACTAATCTTCTAAGGTGTGGTTGTTGAAAATAATATTCTATGATCCACCTAAACTAATAAAGACAAATAAATAGAGAAAAAATGTACAATTAGGAAACCAATATTTGGAGGTGAAAGTGCACCACATTTTCCAATAAAAATTGGTATTGAGAAAAATATTCATACATCAATTCGATCAATAAGTAATAAAATAATGAGTGATGTAAAATTAATTTATAAATTATATTTTTGTCATCAACATTGTTGAAAGACACAAATTTTACCTACTTATGGAGATAAATAAGATATAGAAAATAAATAAAATATACCTAGATTTTCTCATAAAAGTCAATTTAATTAAAATTCATAAAATTATTTTAACAATAATGATTAACATTACTATTGATGGGCAATCAGAAAAATCACTGTGTTGATGTAGAGGTTGTGTTTATAAGTATTAGGGTATGTGCAGGATCATGATGGGTGAAAAAGTGGCAATGAGAAAAAATCACGTTTTGAATCGGCTCAAAAACCTCGGAAATGGCCTAGTTGACTTTTCTAGGTTCGGGTAACAGTACTTCTATCGGAACCAAAAACCAAAGGTAGTTTCCACAAATTGGATATCCGATTTGTGGAAACTGTATATTAAAAACTAGCCAACTCTTTAATTTCATTTTTCACTGTTTGACACGGGCGCAAGAGGTGAATCCCAAATCCGATATTCGTTTTGATCCAATATCTGATTTGAAAGGTATGTATTTGTTTTTTTCGATCTTGTAATCGATTTTTCAATAAATTTTGTTAACTTTAATTAGGTTTTATTTAAAAAAATTCAAAAATATGGTTTTGTATTGATTTTCTTAAAAAAATATAGTTTACGTTGATTTTTTATTAAAACTTAATGTTTTGAAATGGATCTTGATTAAAAATTAGTGTTGTTGATGTATTTTTATCAAAAATAAGAGTTTTTTATTGATTTTTGTGAAAAAGTATGGTTTTTTTTGGATTTTTACTAAAAAATAGGGTTTTTTACAATAATTTCATTTATATTGTGTAATTTCAATTAGTTTAATTAGTTTTTAACTTTAATTAGGTATTATGGCTGCAAATGTAAATCCACAAATGCCAAATGCTTCACCACCTCCATATCCAAATGCTCCACCACCTCCACAGCCAAATGCTTCACCACCTCCGCAACCACCAATTGAAGACTTAATTGATAAAAAATTGGGGCAATTGAGGGGCATTTGTGAAATTTATTAGACAATCCCTCAATTGAGAGATATGACAAACACATTGAGAGAAATAATTAAAAATATAGAAACCCTCTCCACTCAACATAATTATTTTTATTCATGGTGAGAAGACATGAGGGAGTATTATCAATGTGGATTGTCTTACGATGATGTGAAAGATCTCCAAATAACCAAAGCCCAAATAGCCTCTTTATTCATTGACCCCCGCACCGGTTTGCCAGTGAATGTTAATAGAACAAAACTTTCCATAAAATGGTGCATGCATAGGGAGATTTTTGCTAACTTTTGGGATCGTTGGTGTATGGTTTTTGATAAACCACCGAACAATAATTCTGACATACCATTTTACTTTATTAAAAAATTATATGTTGAGTTTTTGTTAGGGCATCATGTCAATTACTTTCACATTAAACTCTTCCAGGGCATCAGTGGAGGTATGCCCCAGGATAGACCAGGGGCAGTTAGAGTAGTCTCACGCCCAAATGTTTCCCTTCCTCCACTTCCTCCCCTTCCTCCCCCACCTCCAATATAACATCCAGAAATTATCAAGGATGCATCCACATAGACTATTCAGGCTATTCACTCTTTGAGTGGTCATTTGGTTTTGCATTCTTCTACAGTAGCTCAGCCACCTTTTGGTTATGCTAGTGAAAGCTCCAGCACTATTGCATCATCCTCCTTAGGTCCACATATTTGTGTGCCACATGCTTGCAATATGTGCCACCAGATATACTTGGGTCCTCTTGTACAGCCTGTTGAACATCCCTTGGACACTTCTGATTATGACCTCCATGATTTGGACATTATAGATTAGTCATAGGCGAGTGGAACGCACCCTACAGAGTCCTCTCTTGCTAGAGAGGGAGATGCTAGAATACTGACATAGGTAAGATTTAAGTTGTAATTTCATAACTTGCATTTGTCTTTAAATGAATATTAATAAGAGATAGTATCAACTACTAATATTTATTTACATGGTCTATTTAACTGTTGATGTTTGAGGAGGAGTTCGCATGGGTGACTGATAGCACCCTTAGGGCCATTTCATTTGGATTGGACACACACACAATATATATTTTCGCACTCACTCGTTTACATTTTATATTATATACTTGCTTGTCATTTGAATTATCATTAATGAAATTATATAATATCTTATATGTTTATCTTGTTTTCCTCCTCTAGGAAATACCCAATGTGAGTGAGGTGCAGCCTCGTCCAGATTATGTAGGTGCAAATCTAGATAAGGGGAAGGTAATTGAACTCAAATTGGATTGAATTAAGATTTTTAAGATCTTATATTGATTATACATATGTCAACATAGATTGGTAGTTTCATATGTACTTGTCAATTTTATTTATAGGCAATTATGAGCTTTACAGATATGTTGACAAGGGACACGCTGCCTAGAGGAGTAGTTATTGGAACACCTCAAAGATTAGGTGTTGAAACCCATCAAAGAGGAGGTGTCGAAACACCTGAAGGAGATAAAGAAAAAGATCAACCTAAAGAGGTAGATGTACTTATTTTATTTTGTGTTTGGTAAATAAGTTCATATTACCAATAATCATATGCTAACTTGGATCAATTTTATGTTTTTGTTCACATATATAGATTGGAATTTCAAAAGTTGATTTGGTATATTCTAGGACTCCTGACCCTTTGAAGAGACGTATATTTCAGGTAATCAAGATTTCAATTTTAGAGTTCAATTAAAATTCAATGTATATTGATTTTGATGTTAATTATTCAATTTTAAATTATATAGTATAACTAATCTCAATTGTGGTTTGAATTTTTCCTATGCAGCTACCTTCAGAGCCAACGAGTGCTTCAAATAGGCTCCATTTTGATCATCCACCAATAGTTTAGGGTGAGATAGACATTTTGGCATGTAAATTTTGAATACATATTGAGATGGCATATGCCACATTTTGTAAAACTTTGTTTGAGTTGGTTTTGATGCCATTTTTGTATATGGACATACACTTGATTATTGGATATAATTTGATATATAGAAGTTGACAATCAAAATTTAATTTGTTCCTCATGTGCATGATTAAACTCTTTGAAAATTTTATCTTGAGCAATGGTTAAATATCAATGTACAATAGCTTAAAAGTGAATGGTTATATTATGTAGTTTATATTTATATCGTTGATTACATTGCATTACACATCTTTGAAACTCAAATCATTAATTCACATTGCATAACTAACAACTAGATGTTCATAGATGAAAAATTTTCAATTACAATATAGTTCTTACAAAGTCAACCTGAGCAGTTATGCAATTACTTCACATTGCATAACTAAAAACTATGAATAGTTGTCAATTGCATTTGTTTGTCATTGAATTCTATGAGACCACATTTCTTTGAAGTTTTTTTTCAAATAGTCCACTACCTTGTCTTTGCTACCACATTTTTCATACATGATAGCGATCACATTAAGCTGTAATAAATTAAATGATAGCCTATGGATATTTAATTTATACTCATTTTATTTAAATGGATGAGGTTGACTGATAGGGTAGGGTTGGATGGAACAATCATTGTTTCATGCTCTAGGTCTTTCTCACAAGATCTCCTTGGTGTCTTACTTCATCACCTTAACCTTTAGGACCTTCTTCATGTTTAAGTACCCCTGGTTCTCTTGGCCAACCCCACTACCATCACAAATCAACCTACCAAGTCAATCTTGGTGCAATGTCTCTAACTCTTCCTTAGCCCTTAATCTACCCTAAAGACTAACATTCTCCAGGAACTAAAGCCCTTAATCTACCCTTAATCAGTAAAATGAGTTCCAAAACTCATTAAGCCTTTCCACTCCTTATCCTCCTAATCACTCCTGATTAAGACATGTTCTTAAGCCTCTAACTCTATCTCAATGGTCAAAAGAAACGAACTAACTACAAAAGAATGCTTGAACCAAAGAAACTAACTACCTACTGTTCCACGTAATTCTTGGAAGACAATTGCACTACATTCTACATAATTCACAGTGTCAGGATCACTCCATTAACACACAATTCAAAATAAAAACCAAATAAATTACACAAATTTATCATTGTCTTCTCTTGTAATCATAAATTTCCAATAATGAAAAATATTCCAACCTTCCTCTTAGGTCGAGGCACACCCTATTTAGGTCAAAAAAATTAGTTATACCTCCCCTTGGCCGGACATTGTAGTTACATTGTGGAAAATTTGCAAAAATGTACCATTTTGCACTTTTTGCCAATGTCTAGTAAACTAAGTTTCTAATCTCATCAGTAAAATGAGTTCCATTACTCATTAAGCTTTTCCACTCCTTATCCTCTTGATCACTCCTTATCAAGACATGTTCCTAAGCCTTTAACTCTATCTCAATGGTCAACATGACCTTCAAGGTAACACATCAAAAAGAAAAATTCATCCTAGACTTCCTAATTGCCTAGTGTTTTCTAGGTGCTCTTGCACCACCGACCTTCCTTGATATTATTTTGTAATTTATTATTTTCAAGAGAGGCCGACCTCCTTGAAGAGTCACCTTATTTTGTATAAATACAAGGTGATGTTTGTTCATTTCCTCAATCAAGTTCATTCAGCATAATTTGCAATCCAAGCAAATGTTTGCACTTGAGCAGCACCGCTTCATCTTGCAGCAGTAGGCCAATTTCAAGGAGAAGCACCCAAATACGTTGAATCACTCTGAGCTGCATCAGAGTGACGTTTTCCATTAAGAGTCCAAAGTGCTAAAATGCAGCACACTTTGACGGACTATTTCTCAGAAACTATGATGCTTACAGACTCTTCATCTGAAGATATGGGGTTGTGTTGAGATCATCTACAATAAACTCTCTTGATTTTTTCTATCTCAAAGGCATTTTCCCGTGGTGATGAGTTTTCAGTTGAGGGAAAAGTTGCCAAATGCAAGCAATGTAAAGTGGCAAAGTGGTGTAACTTTCATTCTCAAACTCATATGACCCAAAAAACTATTCCAACACGTTCGGATGGGTACGTTTATGCTAGGTATGGTTCTCTTTTGCACCTAAATACATCAAATTGCTCCGAGTTGCATCGGAGCAACGTTTTCCCTTAAGAGTCCAAAGTGCTAAAAAGCAGCAAACTTTGACAGACTATTTCTCGGAAACCATGATGCTTACAGACTCTTTGTCTGAGGATATGGGATCATGTTGAGACCATCTACAATAATTTCTCTTGGGTTTTGCTATCTCGAAGGAGTTTTCCTATGGTGATGAGTTTTCAGTTGAGGGAAAACTTGGCAAATGCAAGCAGTGTAAAGTTGCAAAGTGGTGCAATTTTCATTCTCGAACTCATACGACCCAACGGACTGTTCCAGCACGTCCGAATGGGTACGTTTACACTAGGTATGGTTCTCTTTTGCACCCAAATACATTGAATCGCTCCGAGCTGCATCAGAGCGACGTTTTCCCTTAAGAGTCCAAAGTGCTAAAAGGCAGAAAACTTTGATGAACTATTTCTCACAAACCTTGATGCTTACAGACTCTTCATCTGAGGATATGAGATAATGTTGAGACCATCTACAATAACCTCTCTCAGTTTTTTCTATCTCGAAGGCATTTTCCCGTGGTGATGAGTTTTTAGTTGAGGGAAAAGTTGCCAAATGCAAGTAGTGTAAAGTTGCAAAGTGGTGCAATTTTCATTCTCGAACTCGTACGACCCAACAGACTATTCCAACACATCTGAATGGGTATTTTTATGCTAGGTATGGTTCTCTTTTGCATCAAAATATTTTGAATCGTTGTGAGCTGCATCGGAGCGGCGTTTTCCCTTAAGAGTCCAAAGTGCTAAAAAGTAGCAAACTTTGACAGACTATTTCTAAGAAATCATGATGCTTACAGACTCTTCGTCTGAGGATATGGGATTGTGTTGAGACCATCTACAATAACCTCTCTCAGTTTTTGCTATCTCGAAGATGTTTTCCCGTGGTGATGAGTTTTCAGTTGAGGGAAAAGTTGCCAAATGCAAGCAGTGTAAAGTTGCAAAGTGGTGCAATTTTTATTCTCAAACTCATACAACCCAAAAGACTATTCCAACACGTCTGCATGGGTACATTTACACTAGGTATGGTTCTTTTTTGCACCCAAATACATTGAATCGCTCTGAGCTACATCGGAGTGACGTTTTCCCTTAAGAGTCCAAAGTGCTAAAAGACAACAAAATTTGACGAACTATTTCTCAGAAAAAATGATGCTTATAGACTCTTCATCTGAGGATATGTGATCATGTTGAGACCATCTACAATAACCTCTCTCAATTTTTTCTATCTTGAAGGCATTTTCCCGTGATGATGAGTTTTCAGTTGAGGGAAAAGTTGCCAAATGCGAAGTGTAAAGTTGCAAAGTGGTAAAATTTTCATTCTCGAACTCTTACGACCCAACGGACTGATCCAACACATCCGGATGGGTAAGTTTACACTATGTATGGTTCTCTCTTGCACCCAAATATGTTGATTTGCTCTGAGTTGCATCGGAGCGACGTTTTCCCTTAAGAGTCCAAAGTGCTAATGTCAATGAAATGTGGGGGTAGAAATATTTAAGGTTGGATCAAGATTCTGCAAGTCCTAGCTCTTTCTCAATCAAATTCAATCAATTACATGGAAAATGAAATTCACAATGAACTTTTTACTTTTTTGTTTTTCAAAAAAGTGGCAAGCCACTGTAATTTGTTATATATAAATGGGAGATATTACAAAACCTAGTTCAAACGAGCATACTGACAGAAAATAACCAGGAAGAAAACCTCTGGTTGTAGCTCGATTAAGTACAATGGCAGATATTTGAACCATATTTCAAGAAACATCACAATATATAGATTATGCCTATACACAGTTATGACCTTTTTACATTGTTTCACATTTCAAAATTCAATTTTTACAAAATTTGCCTATTTGAGGCATTCAAGGCACCGTCTTCCACAAGAGTAGTATGTTGTCATTGTCATATTCAAGTAGTGCCTATTTGACAAGCACTTGTACAAACCATCAAGGTAGCAGTTAAACTACATACAATAGAAAATATGCTTAGAATAACCAATCGATATTATTATAATTTGTCACATACCTCTCTAAAAGGATCAAAGTTGCTTATTGTTGCAGTAGGTCCATGAGCAATCGTGGAAATAATATCACAAAAATTTTCAAATGATAAATCTATATTGTAACAACAAAAAATATGCTTAGACTAACAAATCCATATTAATCTAAACATACTAAATAATGATGAATTGGTAATGCAAACTATAAAAGATGCTTTGAATAACCAATCTATATTAAAGTAATATGTCACATACCTCTTTGAAAGGATCAATGTTGGTTATTGTTGAAGCAGGTCCATGATCAATCGTTCCAAGAATATCACAAAATTTGTCAAATGATATATCTATATTGTCACAACAAAAAAAAGGCTTAAGCATTGTACTTTCCATTCTTGAATATGCTATTCAAGTGTGCCTGAAGGGTCATCTCTTTGCTTAAGAGTATCCAATATTGCTTCATGATCATCATTACTAAGTGTCCATAGTTGTTTTTTCTTTAGATTGGCATGATGCTTCAACAACTTAACATTTGTTGCTATAACAAGGTGTGAATACATGAGAATGGTTTTGTGTTTCTCATAGTCTTCAAATGCAAGTATGCCATTCTTTCTAATCATGTATGTTCACAACCAAGTTCCTACAACCACAACTGAACCTATAGGATACACAAACCTATCATCGTCTTCCATTGATTGTGTTAGCTTGTGCTTTACCCACACACATTGAGCCAACCAATATTCTGATCTCTCTTCATTCCCCTGCGGTGCAACAACTACAAAAACATGTCCTAGATGTAGTAGATCTGAAAGCCAGTCGTAATCAAGTGAACTTTCCATTGTGTAATTTTCCATGGATATAGTTTAAGATAAAGGAGTTAGATACTATGGAACCCATGTATCCACCCACTCACTTGACTCACATTGATCCCACTCGCACTAAATACAACTTTGACAAAAACAAGCCAACTATTGTGTCCAAATGGTCCATGTGCTTGACTCTGAGCTTTGAAACAAATGCATCTTTGAAGAATATTTGATTGTATGACAATCCAATCTGCCTCCCATTATACCCTCCTCAACAAACCAAAAGAATCTGTGCACTATTGAATCAAGTGTCCCTCCTTGTGACAATGCTGAACTACACCAATCAATAATAGAATGTGCATCATTGAATTTTGCTCCTGAAATCTTCAATTGCTCCTTAACTAGAGCTCTTTTTACACATGCACCTACTCCATCATGCTCCCCTTTCCCATGCCCATCTTCAAAAAAACTCCAAATATTGAAGGGAAAAGAATGCGGATCTACTAACCCAACAGTGTGGAATACATTCCCTTAACACCTTTACAATAGGGGAGAGAAGCAAAAATGAAAAACTAACAGCTTCAAAAACTTATAGAGATGCATACAATCATGGCAATGAGAAACCAGAAAGATAAGCAAACAAAGATGACACACTATTTATGTGGGAAAACCCTTTCAAGTAAAAAACCCACAACACAAAGTCAAATCTATTGTATTACAGTAATGAATCAATTACATACAATATATAGACTTCTTTGTTTAGCTCACAATCACCCAGAGAGTTTCTGATCCATTGTTACAATGTTTTTACAACATACAGTTCAAACTCTCATCAAGAACTCACGTCCTTCTTGTTCTTCAAATCGCGACTTCAAAACTTGCTCTGCAACCCACGACTTGAACTTTAACATGAAAACTTATGAGAAATAAAATATCTTTCAACCATATGTAGCCAACACAGAACAACAAAGAAGAACATCCTCAAATCATGCATCTGGTCAGATCTGACATATTTCCTACAACGAGCTGACTTTGCATTCAAATCCATTACTCAAAATGGTTGAGTTTGCCACCCTTTGTTGACAAATGCAACTGCCATAATAACTATTTTGGTTTCCATCCAGTCACTATTCAATCATGTGCCACGTGTCCAAGACCCATTGGCAATCGCAACTGACAGAGCAACCAAAACGCTCAAACAGACACCGAGCACATCCAAGACTTTCAAGTAAAAAATAACACTGCTAGAGCCATAGTCGGAACAGGAGTTGAAACAGGACTCCACCAAAATTACACACTGTTGGAGTCAGAGTCGGAGTCAGAGCAGGAACATAAAACAAGACTTCACAAAAATTCCAATATCAGGAACTAATCCGGTTCTCATTTCGCCTCCGCCAACTGCAAGAAACAATAATCCAGAACTAGGACAAGGTGGAGGAAAACACCCCAAGGAAAATACAAACATCTAGAAGAACCAGATCGCAAAAGCAGGAGTTAGACTCGGAGTCAGAACAAAAACTGAAATAGGAACCTGGCAATCGGACATTGCTAACTACCAAAACTAGTTTCGCCTCTGCCAGAACCTGCGAAGCGAAGCGAGAAGAAACAGACGGTAGGAAGCAGAGTCGGAGTCGGAGTCGAAATGAGAACATAAACTTGAAACTTAGGCAAACAGAACAATGTCAAGTTCCATCTCGGTTCCGCCTCCGCTACAGACCTAGAACTTTGGCAAACAGAACAATGCCAAGTTCCATTTTGGTTCTACCTCTGCCAAAACTTTGCAAACAACACAAAATCACCAAGCCATGAAAACGAGGACTTCAAGCTGGAAGTTGAGACATAATTTCTCAACAAATATTAGGTACGCCCCTCTCTACATGTATTCTACTCAACCAATAAAACATACGAGAATTCTTGAATTGACCTATATAGTTATCTAACCAAATGAGATGTCGGCCTAGTGCTATATCATTCTCCTGCAAGAACTCAAAAAAATTCTCGAAACAATGTTGGACATACTCAGACAAGTGAGATCTATCATCACTCATATAAAAATGATACTCTCTGATTATCTTTCGATCCTCCTCTATACTATCAGGTGCATGTCTAAACGTTATGTGGACAAAAATAGCAATCTGAATAGAATTGTAATACTGAGATTGTACCTCATTTTGTGGTTGCAATGTGTAGTTTTCAGCAAAATCAACCACTGATATAATAGTGCCAATCATAAAAGAGTCCTTAAATATCTTGAATTGTTAATCCAACCACTAAGACCTATGACTATGCCTTGCATATTTGTAGAAAAGATTGTCTTTAAAATCTGAAATAAAATCAGCAACACTGCATTCTTTTGTAACTAACTCGCATCTAGAACCTTCACCTCCACTCTGCAAAGTATATTTGACTATCTCATATCTCTTTTTCTCAACAAGATTCTTTCCAAATTCATGTTTCGAACCCTCATGAAAACATTGAACAAACTTTGACAAGCCACCACATTGTAAGCATTTCGCATTTAAACAATAATTTCTATAGAAAAAAGAACCATCATCCCTAGAACATAAAAATAGATTTAGCAAGTCCCTTGATGATTTTGGAAGATGCATTGCACCACACTCCTGCAACATTTCATTAGTATGTAAAGTAGAACGAATATAGCATAATAGTTCATGGTAGATTGAAAAATCCACATGGTATTTGCAACAACAAGTATTACAAATCTTAAGAGGCACACAATAGAATGGCTTCAAGCCTTCAAAATTTCTTTGTGAGATTTCCATATTTGGATGTGTTTGATTAAATTTGTTGAACAAAATTGTTTGGCTTGATTCCAAGAAACATTTAGGATGCGGTGTATGGTCTCGACTGCTAGTTCTTAACTTTAAAACATCCTTTGCATTGGGTGATACTCTAGAGTTATCATGCCAAAATTGCTGAATTGTCTGCTTTACATTATCGGTTAGCTTCTTATCAACATGTGTAAGCCTTTTGGAAAAAACCCATGTATCATTTTGAAGAGGATCATCTATTCTTTCTCTTCTTGCAAGTGCTCTATCCAAAGTTTTACGATTTAAGTCAAAATCAATACAAGTTTGTCTCATAAAGCGAGCCTTTTTCAATTGATGGCTTACTGTGGCAGTGGTAATGACTCTCTGAGCATCTCTCTTATCTTTTTCCTTGTTATTTTTTCCAATAGACTTGAGAGCATTAAAAATATTTTTGACAATAATAGAATTTTTTTTGGTCCTCTTGTTCAGATGAATCTTCAATTTGGCTAGCAAAGGTCTCATCTTTTGCATCTTTAGTAATTCTACAAAAAGCTGGCATTGCTCAGTCAATGTCTTATTGCTAAAATATTGGTTGAAAAGTATTCTAGTGCACAATTGAATAGTTCGTGTTGACCTCTTTCCTTCAAATTTTTTTATAATGTTATCATCAATTTCAACTAACCATTTAGGGGTCCTTGAAGGTCTTGAATTTGGAATACCTCTTTCTTCCACACAAGGTTCTTCATTTCTCGTGTGATCTGGTGAAACATAATTTACACTTGCTTCAATATTATGTTCAACATCTTCATTTCCAACATTTTCACCTTGAACATTTTCAATATCAATTTGAACAATTTCATTCCCAATTTCAATATCATGTTCAACATCTTCAATTCCAACATTTTCATTATCAATCTCAATATTTTCATTCCCAGTTTCAATATCATGTTCAACATCTTCAATTCCAACAATCTTATTATCAATTTCAATATTTTCATTCCCAATTTCAATATCATGTTCAACATCTTCAGTTCCAATAGTTTCATTATCAATTTAAAAATTTTCATTCCCAATTTCAATATCATGTTCTACATTTTCACCTTCAACATATTTAATTTCCTCATCACTTGAAAGACCGTAGGGCTCAGGTTCACCAATATTTAACATACTTTGTCTTTTCTTTCTATGAACTTCTCTATCTCTTTGTCTATATCCTTCCATTTGTTCTTTTGCCAGCTTTCTCTTATGTTTTTGCTTCCGACAACTACTGCTCCCCATTATACTAAATAAAAGATGCTAAAAAATCAATATGTATGAAAAATTTGAGTACAAGAATCTCCTAAAAGTTTATTTTTGTCTCTTCCTGTCTGAAACCACGCGTTTATCGCCAGCAAAGTTCTGCAAACAGAATGCAGGGTCCGTTGGAATGCACAAAAATGACCCACATGGGGTTTTTCTATGGCCCACAAATCACATATCTGATTTGAATTGGATATCCAATTTATAAAACATGTTCTCCAATGGTAAGATTCAATCTCTGTAAAATGGAGTTCCGATTCAAATCGGATATCCGATTTGTACACACATGGTCCAAAGGGAGAGGGA
>CM021106.1:81730557-81759014 GCA_007115665.2 Sequoiadendron giganteum | reverse complement strand
GAGAGATATAAGGAGAGGGAGTGAGAAGGAGAGGGGAGAGTGTGTGTGTGTGTGTATGTGTGTGTGTGTGTGAGAGAGAGAGAGATAGAGAGAGAGAGGAGTGATTGAGTGAGAGAGTTCAGAGAGATAGAGCTAGAGAGAGCGAGAGGGAAAGAGATAATATTTAAATATTTTGTAAATTGGTAATGTATATATTTAAATATTTATGGATTAACTAAAATATTGAAATAATATTAAAATACTTATAAATTAACTAAAATATTGAAATAATATTTAAATATTATACATTTAATGATATATTATATATTAAATACATAATTCGGCAAGAGATTACCATAAATTGTATATTAAATATATTACATTATAAACTTTATTAGATATTATATATATTAAATTATAAACTTAATTGCATTTTTAAATAATATATTAAAGATTGTATAAATTATTTTAAAACTGATCTAAAAGATATCATATATCGAATTCAAATCCGATATTCAATTCAAATTAGATATCCGATCTAAATCAAATATCCAATTTGAATCAGATATCTGATTTAAATCCGATATCCGATATTCTGACACAAAATTTAATGCCTTGGTATTAGGCTCAGTATTAGGCTCGGGATTTGATTCGGACCTGCCAATCCTAAAAGCAACACGTAAAACGAGTTTAACAACTTACCTTGTTTTTCCAGACTTCGCCCATGTGGCTGACGACTTATATTTTACCTAAAATTGATAAAACGAAAAGGGTTTTTAAAGGAGCTTCTCAGCTTTCTACCAATATAAATTATATTTTCTTTAGAATCTAATAAATAATAATTATTTATTTTTTATTAGAATTACGACTAAAGTCCTAATTGATAGTCAGATACAAAAAAAATTATAGCTTTCAAACTATCTCACATTTTTTGAATCCAAAACATGCATCACATTCTATGCTTCACATACTATAGGATTAAAAAAATAAAAATGAATTCCATTAAGTTTTGACCAAGTTAAGGTGGTCAGACATACAAGTTTTTATATTTTTAAAAAGTTGTAATAAAAAATTCATAATTAATTATTTATTTAAAAAAAAATTACAAAAAAATATGCATCACATCCGGACATGAGTCCTCTACTTATATCTAAAATTTTATAAAAAAATATTATGATTTTATTATGGTTAGGGTGGTTAGACAGACACCTACTTTTTATTTTTTTCCTAAAATTTCAGTACTACTGCATTGAAATTTCAAATTTTCACCAAATAGATTTTTTTTATACAAAAATTAACCTATTATTTTAGAAACTACATTCAATTTTCCATAGATTCTATTCTAACATATTTTTGAAATAATATGGATAACTTATTCAAATTTTTACGTCAAGTTGCCCATCTCTAATTTTCTGAATTTTCATTGCCACTTAAGGACCTGTTTTTTCCATGATGATCCTGCACATACCCATTAAGTATGTTGTTGAAAGGGGCTACTCTAAATTATAGGTGGAAGGTGATTCCTTAAACATTATAAATTATCTATGTGGCACCCATAAGCCTAGTTGGAATTTTGATAAATTAATAAAGGATGCTATAATCATGTTGATATCTTGTGAAGAAACCTGTGTTTCACAGATATTTCGAGAAGGTAATTCATTGGAAAAAAAATTTGCCAATGAAGTTTTCAAGCTTAATGAGTATTGAAAGTGGGAGGAAGTCTCTCCCCTTCCTAAGGAAACTAGGTTCTTAATGAGAAATGATGGTTTTTGCTAAGTTTATGCGATGGCATTATCTAACCATTAGCATTAACTCTCGACTCACAAACTTTTTGGGTATTGTTCAGCTTATTGGCTATCAGATGATTTCAAATTGCCAAGGGTTTTTTTTGTTGGTTACTATGAGTATGGGAGGTGATAGAAGAAAAATTGAGCGTCATTCTTGTGCAAGTCTTCAAAAGAAGAAAATTTGGAGGATTCTCTAACATGGGAATTTTACATAATTCTTGGAGAGATTGCAAGGTCATGACCTGAATTCTTGGGTGGAGTTTATTTCTTGTTAGAAAAATCATAAAATTTAGATGAAGGGCTGGGTTTTTGATATCAATGAGGATTTGATTGCTACTATGACTAGGTTGCCTATGGTTGGTCGTAATTTCTTCAAAGAAAAGGAGAGTAATGAGGAGAAAATGGCTCAATTTTTCAAAGATGATGAACAAAAATCACTTATCAAGATGGATACTCGAGGTTATGAGCGAAAGTCTCTCAAGAATATTTGGGTGAACATCACAGAAGTAATAATGCAAAAATGTGACTTTGGAAAGAAGGTTCATTTTAATCCTTGGCCATCATTTTTCTCTTTTAAACCATTTTAGATACATGGGATATTTATTTCTTTTTTCATTATTTCTCCTGTCCTCCATGGAGGTCTTTGTGTATGGATAGTTAAAAAATAGGATGACATCAGTCCTACATGAGGTCCTTATTCTTATAATTATGGAACATGTAAAATCCCTTATCCCCACCTCTTCAATTAAGTGAAAGGAGAAGATTCCTAGTGAGGTTTCTCGATATTTTAGCTCAAATACCTACATAGCTGAGGATGAGGAGTGTAATGAAGATTGTAAAGAAGGGACCCCATCCCCTATGGCTGCCCCCTCAAAAAAGAGGAAGAAGGGTAATTCTAAAGGAAAATAGGCAACTAAGAATCTTATTCTACTTGACTCAAAGTCCCAATCTGATGGTGAGGATACGAAAGTGGGGTTAAGAGATTTCACGCCCATGGATGATGCTTTGGACATTGACCAAGGTGATAATGAGGCTGGT
Organism: Sequoiadendron giganteum; assembly: GCA_007115665.2. Taxonomy (NCBI): domain Eukaryota; kingdom Viridiplantae; phylum Streptophyta; class Pinopsida; order Cupressales; family Cupressaceae; genus Sequoiadendron; species Sequoiadendron giganteum. The sequence continues at coordinate 81,756,210 of CM021106.1, read as the reverse complement.
GGTAAGGAGGAAGGGTTGTAGAGGAATGTGATGACTATGGAGGCTAAGGATAAGCCTAGGATGGTTTCTAAGTGCATTTCCAAAATGAAGAACCAAGCCTCAAAAGATATAGTTAAGTACTCCACGGAGCTCTAGAAGGAGAAGGACCTAGAAGAGAAAGTTGTGGAAATCGATGATTCCCCACTTCAAAACTCTCTTAATGTGGAAATTGAGGGTGAGAAAAAGGTTCAAGAGGAGGAGGATGTTGAGTAGAAGCATGCAAAGTCAGAGCCTCTTAAGGTTAATCCCTTGTTGGATAACTTCTCCTATCTTGATAATGATTTGACCTTTATGTTTGAGCTTCTTCACATGGAGAGGGTGGGGGCTACTAGCACTTTAAAACTCAAAAAATGGAATCTCTAGGAATTTAATAGGGTCAACTTCAAAATGAGGGGTTTGAAAGAGAATATGTGGAATATTTTAAAGGGTTCGGCGTCGAATATTCTGATTGATAGAATTGTTGATCTTGAGGGTTCATTCACTGACTTCAAGTTCCTTTGTGAGCAATTTGTGGCCAGTTTAGAAGTCAAGGTATTGGATACCAATATAGATATAAAGAAACTTCTCCATGCCTATCATGTTTCAGTAAATAATATTGTGGATTATTTGGAGGTCCTGTTTCGCAAGATCAGTGAGCTTAGAGAGGACCAATTATATTTTTCTAGGTTAATGGAGAATCAATAATTGGCCAAAGGTAAAGGAAAAAAAGGTTTGAAGGATGATTGTAAAGGCCCTAATATTAGAGGTCTCTCTAACTGGAAGAAATCCTTTGAAGCTAAGAAGAAGGAATTGCTAGACATGATTGGGTTGCATGGGAACCAATAGCTTGAGGTGTCTAACACCTTAAGCAATATGAAGTAGTGTTCTCTTGTCCATTTTTTGTTCATTTTTCTGTTGTTGGGTCTCGGTTTTTTTCATGTTGTCCTTTTTTTTTTCCATTGGCTACAATTGTTAGTTTAGTGAATAAGTGCAAGAACTTGGGTCCACAAAATATTCAAAAAGTTGAAGTTTTTTTCTTGATTTTTAGAATTTTTCATAGTTGGACTGAGAAATTGAAGCACTTACACATTGAATATTATTTTTTTATTGTAATATCAAATTTAGTTTTTGAGTCTAGTTTTCAAATATGTAATTTATTCTAATACTGAGATGATACAAAATTATTTTTAATATGCATGTATAAAAGCCAGTTTTTAAAAGTCAGTTTTTAGGACCATACCATGCACATGTATGGACACCATAATTTAAATAAAAATATTTTTCTAATTCCTTTTAGAGAAAGATGTGTATTATAGTAAATATTGATGAGAATATTTTTTTTTTATTTTTTCTAAATATTTTAAATTATTTATTATTTATTTATTGGCCCTAATAGCTGGTTTTAAAACACTTGTATACAAACACCATAACTTGACCTAAACTTATCATATTTTGAATTTTATTTTTTTCATTGTGTAGATAATTGTTTATGCATTGATGCCATGAAATTTAAAAAGAAAAAGAAAATTAACAAACTAAAAGTTATTAAAAAATATGGAAACCCGACATTTCAATTTTATGGAAAATTTTCATCATAAATTAATTTAAAAATACAAAAGATAATCTAATCATAAATAAATTTACATATTTGAAAACTAGAGATTGGCATCTATAATGGATTCTAATTTTGTAAAACAATTCTGAAAAAAACCTCATCAACCATATTGCTAAAGGTAGTTTTTTCTCTTAAAAATCACCATGACCTTGTACTCGTAGGTCCAAGGGTAAGTGTTGGGTTACCATGCCTTTTTTGAGCCTAAATACAAATTGAAAACATACATATTATGAGTTTCAAACTATTTTGAATGAGTACCCACTTTTAAAATGGGTACCTATTCTAAAAAATGAATGAGTATCTGTTTTAAAGATGAAAAATGACACTTCCCCTGAATGTGGACCCAACTTCTTACACTTACCCTAGTGTTAAATCCTTGGTGTAGCATTTTGTTACTCCTAGATTTTTGTATTTGGGGATGTTGTTGGTGCCTTATTCTGGCATCTCTTGAGCAACATTTTCTTTCTTAAGTTGTAAAGGGTTTTAGGTCCCTTCAAAACATGTTTTTTCTCGTATAATCAAAACAATATATTGAATCATTTTTTTTTGTATGGAGCATGCACAAGTAGGAATGAGTGGGAAGAGGCATAGCGAGGGTTTTTTGAACTCTATAGAGGGGGATAAGGGAGATGATGATGAGGACGAGATCATAGAGTTTGTTTCTCCTCCTTGTTATGGAATTTGTTGCATGTTTTCTTTGCAAACTATTTTAGGGTCGTGGTGTAGAGGTTTCCTACTAAATTGGTTTTTATTTTTGAAGATTTTTCCTATGTCATTTATGCCCCTTTTTTCTTGTTTCATTTTCTAAAGATTCCCTTTGTTGGTATGGCCTATGTTTGATCCTCTTATTTGTTGGTAGCTCGCTTTAGGAGTGATTCTTCCATGGAATATTTTGGATTCTTCTATTGTTGGTGGTCTTCTCATTTAGTGGGCACATGGTGGTTGTTTCTTCCTTGTGCAACTTTCTTTGGTCCAAGCTAGATTTTGTAGTCTTGGTCTTACATGCTTTTGTGTTGCCTAGGATTTTTCTCATGTCTTGCGAGTGGAGGATTTTACTTCTTGGTAATTTATTTGGCCTGGGATCTGGATGGAAAAATCTTATGGTAAGGATTTGTCCATGTTCATTTTTTGTTTCAGGGGGATATTCTTGTTTCTACCCCATGTGTTTTGATGTGAAGATGCCTTTGATGTTGTTGATCTTTCGAGAGTCCCTACTTTTTTGTGTCTTTATCCTACCAATTTATTTTAACATTTTGGAGCCTTAATTTTTTCCTTCCCCTATTTTGGTCTAGGGTTTCCAAGTTGGGTGATGCTAATTTTTCTTTTGCTCACTCCTAGACTCAAAGATTCTTGTCTTTGCTTTGTTCGACAAGCTAGTCTACGTTTTAGTGCTTGTGTGGTTCTCTTGTGACTATATGGCCTTTTTTCGTACTCTAAGGGTGATCTTTCCTATAGCATATGGTGCTGTCAAATACAAAATGAAACTTCACATAACTATGCCTCATTTTAACTATTATGAAACTTAAACTCGAATTCTTAATCATTCAATTTGAAAATAAAAATTAATTAATTTTTAAATATTCAAGAGCCAAAATTCCACAATTATAAGATGTGATAAATCTAGAAGGAAAAAATGTAATATAAATAAAAATAAATGGAAAGAAAACATTGAAAAATAAAATATTTAAGGAATGAGCATTAATTCTTTTAAAACTAATAAAGTTTAGAATGAATGCACCCTTTTTGCATAATTTAAATTATGTTTTCCCAAAAAGAAAAATGGAAACCTCATATTTGAATTAAATGATCACCACCAGATTAAATAGATTTTGTAATGAATATAATTATTAGAGCCCTAAATTTTAAATAAAATCAATAATATATATAAACATATATATTTTAGACCTAATAAGATTTGTAATAATTAACTTTACATGTAAGAAAATATTAAAACAAATTAACATATTGATATCAAAAAAAATTTATTTACATTTACATTGTTTTGAAATTTTTCATTTTGATTATGATGTGGGAGAAATAGATGATGTGTAATGATATGATCTTTATTACAAAATAATTTTAGATTCTTCATTTTTTTTTTTAATATTAAAATACCAAAATTTTCAAATTTATATTAATACCGCCAAATAAATTATTACAAAATTAAATATGAATATTTAGTAGGCTTTAGAAAGCAAGAACAAAATTACTCAAATAATGAAGTGGAGTTCATGCCTCGTTTGATATAAAATCCTCATAAAAAACCTATTATTAAGAGATCAATTTGGGGTTCTTCTGTGTCTTCAAAGAAAATACAATGTCATCTGCCATATGAAAAATATGGAGTTCTTTGCTTGTCAAGCCTATACATACAATGAAACAACAGGAATTAAAATTTGTAGTTGTTTGCTTGCCATGTTTCAACATAATAAACATGAAGTTAAAATAAATAGAGATTTATAAATTTGAAAGGAGAGCTTCAGAGTCCTTGTACTCCCACCAAAATAAATACAACCTTTTCCTAATTATTTATTTTTCCTCTTACGATTGATGATTGTATAAAAGAATTCAAAGATGAAAAAAATGGAACAAAAAATAAAATAATAAATTGTATATTAAGTGTTATATGAATCATTGAACCCTTTTTTTATTAATCATTTGTTGTCATTTTCTTGATGTCTGTGTAAAATAATTGAGAGATCATGTTATTTTTTTAATTCATACAACTTGTAGTCAGTCATTGGCACTGCAACTCTCATCTTTTAAAAGAGAAGCCCCAACAATGTTGATGGACTCTGACTCTATCCAGGCTGATGAACAATCCTCAAGCACCAGTCTTTTAAGTTTGTTCCTTGTTTTGTTCTTGATGCTGACAATTACATTGATACTTTTCCATGTGCATCGAGTGAACTATGAATATGCACTTCATTTGAATTAAGATTTGTTGTAATATATATTCAAGCTAATTTATATTCAAAATATTTATCTTTTCTTTTCCTTTCGATTTGCTAACCATCTGGTAGTCACCTATGTTTTAGAGGAAAAAATGTTACAATTTTCAAATGTGTTGACATTGTTGTTTGCTTCTAGACTTGTGTCACAACCATGAATATCTCATTGCTTCCACTTCATTGAGTGAAACTACCATGTAGGATACAACTGTACATCCAGCCTTGACATCACATGCGATATGATCTATTGATGTTGGAGATGTTGTCCCATCTTCGATTCTCTAGCTAATGTCTTTTCAACACATAGGAGGCGATCAAAGATTGGTTGAGCACTACAAAGTTGTCCTTTTTGATGGAACCCACTTGCAAATAGGGAATTTTCCTGCAAAATACAATGAACTTTTGTTTACAAGGTCATTGAAAATAGGTTTCATCTTGTGCTTGACAAACTATTTGTGAAAGAAGTTGTGGGAATCAAGGTTAGATATCGTTCTGCACTACTTGTACTTGTTTTATGCTCTCTTTTTTTGTGGGGACCTCCTTTTTAAGTATTTGATGTTCGCTTGATTATAGGGCGATTGTCATATTGTCCTTAGATGTCAAAATTTCATATTTCCAACTAATTGGAAAACCTAGATATTTGTTTAGACATCAAGAAGAAAAAATATTTGGTTTTGAGTTGCTCTCCCCATCCAAATGAGCCTCAACATTTGGGATTAATACATCCCCAAGACAACATAATGCTCCTACAAATATCAGTCATGTTAAAGAGCTAAATTTTTACCAAACCTTGAATATACAATAAAAGGTTGGGTAACAATGAAAAGGGATATGCACCATTACAACAAACATGGACGCGATGGCCAAGTTTTAAAGTGTTTATCCTCCTTGTGATGGAATTTTTCACTTGTTTTCTTTGCAAACTATTTTAGGGTTGCAGTGTGCAGGTTTTCTACATTTGGTTTCTATTTTTGAAGCTCTTGCCTATGTCATTTGTGCCTCTTTATACTTGTTTCATTTTTGAAGCTTTATGTATTTTCTTGCCACTTTGGGGAAATTTCAATCTGAATTGGGCTATTAGATTTCCTTTGTTGGTATGGCCTATACATGGTCCTCTTATTCGTTGGTGGTTGGCTTTAGGAGGGATTCTTCCATGCCCTCTTTTGGCTTCTTCTAGTGTGGGCGGTCTACTAGTTCAATGGGCACATGGTGGTTGTGGCTTCCTTATGCAACTTTCTTTGGTCCAGGCTAGATTTTGTATTTTTGGTCTTGCATGTTTTTGTGTTTCCTAGGATTTCTCTAACGTCTTTTGAGTGGATTTTTTTTCTTCTTGGGTAGTTTATTTGGCCTAGGGTCTAAATGGGAGAATATTAGGGTAAGGATTTGTCTACATTCATTATTTTTTTCAAGGGGATCTTCTTGATTCTGCACCATGGGTTTGGATGTGAAGGTGCCCTTGGTGTTGTTGATCTTTTGGGAGTCCCTACTTTTCAGTGGCTTCTCCTACTAGGTTTCTTTGAACGGTCTAGAGGCTTAATGTTTGCCTTACCCTATTTTGGTTTGGGGTTTTGAAGTTGGCTGATGCTAATTTTTCTTTTGCTTTCTCTTAGGCTCACAAAGTCTTTGCTCTACATTGTTTGGAAAGCTAGCTTGTGTTTCAGTGCCTGTGCAGTTCTCTTGTGCCTTTGTGGCCTTTGTTTTGTATTCTAAGGGTGATATTTCCTATAGAATATGGTGTTTTCAAATACAAAATGAAACTTCACATAACTATGTTTCTCAATTTAACTATCATGAAACTTAAACTCAAATTCTTAATCATTAAATTTCAAAATAAAATTAATTAATTTTTAAAAATATTGAAGAGCCAAAATTCCACAATTATAAGATGTGATAAATCTAGAAGGAAAAAGTAACATAAATTTAAAAAAATGGAAAGAAAACATTGAAAACTAAAATATTTAAGGAATGAGTATTAATTGTTTTAAAACTAATAAAGTTTAGAATGAATGCCCTTGTTGCTTAATTAAAATTATGATTGCCCAAAAATAAAAATTGAAACATGATATTTGAATTAAATGATCACCACCAAACTAAATGGATTTTGTAATGAATATAATTATTATAGGCTTAAATTTTATATTAAATCAATAATATATATAAACATATATATTTTAGATCTAATAAGATTTGTAATAACAAACTTTACATGTAGGAAAATACTAAACCAAATTAACATAATGATATCAAAAAATTGTAAAATGAATTTACTATTTTATTTATTAAATTATGTAATAATTTTAATTATTTTTACTTATTATTTTATAATTTATTATATTATTGAAAACAATCTAAAATAAATAAAATAATTATTATATATATAACTCAATTAATATTAATATTATATTATTGTTAACTATTATATATTCCATATATCAATGTTTGTTAAATTTAAGTTAGGAGTTTTATTTACATTTACATGGTTTTGAATTTTTTGGGAGAAATAAATGGTGTGTAATGATATGATCTTTCTTACAAAATAAGTTTAAAACTTCCTCATTTATTTTTCAAATATTAAAATATCAAAATTTTAAAATTTATATTAATGCCCATAAATAAACTATTACAAAATTGCATATGAATATTCAATATTTAGTAGGCTTTTGAAAGCAACGACAAAAAATTTCAAATAATAAAGTGGAGGTCATGTTCCGTTTGATATAAAATCCTCAAAAAAAACTGTTATTAAGAGATCAATTTGGGATTCTTGTATGTCTTCAAAGAAAATACAATGTCGTCTGCCATATCAAAAATATGCAGTTCTTTGCTTGTCAAGCGTATAAATATGCCTGTGCTTCTTAACTCAAAGACTAAGAGAACTCTATCAATTTAATTAATCCAAATCTTTTTCTCATTTTCCGTTCTCGTGCGTTAAAATGTTTTCTGGCATGATGCATGTGTAGTTGATTTTAGCTTCCAGAAGATCATCTTAGAGAGTGGACTGTCGTGATGCATGTGTAGTTGATTTTAGCTTCCAGAAGATCATCTCAGAGATTATTTGCCTATCATATCTTAAATAAAATATAATTCAAATATATAAAATAATCTAGTAGCAAATTCAAATAAATAATGTATTTTTAATATAATAGATTATTAATTTAACAAAAAATAATAATGTTATAATATATATATACTATATATAACATAAATAATGTATAATATATAATTTTAACATTGTATTACAATATTAAAATATATATACAATACAATATGTAACATATATAACATCTAATATCTAATATAATATATTAAATAATAATATTATAATTTTATATTTCAATTTTAAATTATGTAATATTTTATCTTTTAAATAATTTTATATATTTTTAATATATTATAATATGAAATATTATTAAAATTTATTAAAAACTAATTTTTTTGTTATAATGTAAAAAATATGAATATTTAATATAAAAAATATTGAAATATTTAAAAAAAATGTTTATACTAAATCAATTTAAGTATTAAAATTTGATATTGTTAAGACAAATTAATGTTTTAATTTTGATTAAATTAAAATTTTATTTATTAATTTTTAATTTGATATTGATATACAAATATTTTGATAAATAATGTTTAATTTGAAAAAAATAAATTGAATCTTATGTCACTTATTTTTATTAAATTTAATATTTTAATAATTAAATGTATTGATTTTATAAAATATCATTTTTTAATAATTGAATACATTCAAAATATATATTATATATAAAAAATTACATAGCATATAATGCATTTTCTTCAATCTCTATTCATTATATTTTGAATTTTTTTTTAATTAATATATTAATTATGTTAACATTCTTAAGAATCTAATATCTAGTTTTAATAAAAAATAGCTTCTAATCATATTATTCATTTACTAATGACTTTAATTAAACGTACACACAACAATTTTCTTAATATTATTTAAATTAATCAAATAAAATAGAGATAACTTTTTTTTTATGTTATTTAGGTTAAATTTTTTTTTTCTCATGTAAATTTTTTTAAATATTTGATATAAAATAAAATTGAAAATAAAAATGTTTAATTATTGAAGTATTAAAATCTTTAAAAAATTTGTTTCTATTAATTTAATTTGAATATTAAAATGTTGATATCTTTAATACAATTAATGTTTTTGATATAGTAAGTAGCATTTTTAGGGTGTTGTACCTTTAACATAGAGAGTCACAAGGGTCAAAAAATTCAAATTCAAGAAAAAATAGAAATCAACCTAAAAATAGATGCAACAGATCGACAAAAGATAGGCAAAAAATAGAAAAAACACATAGACTAGCTAGCATTTTCCTAGTTCTTAGATAGGAGGTTAACAACATCATCTCCAACCCATTCTTGACTATCATCATCATTCTTCTCATCCATTTCATCCTTCATGACCGCGAACAAAGTGCTAGTAACACAATGGACCATCTTGACCGTGAAATGATTCAAACCACAAATGTTTTTGTCCAGCTTATCCATTCTTTCCTACAAAACATGCAACTCCTCACCATGGTTTGCGGCCTTGACAGTATCAACATGATCCACAACCAACGATTTTGAGGATTAGGAAGCCGAATCATCCTTTGTCGCTTTTCTAATTTTCAGAATGGTGTTAGGCCCACCAGCATACTCCTCCTCATCAACCCTAAACACCTCATCCCTGTAGTCTTTGCTATCACTCCTCTTCCAAATCCAAGTCATGAATCTGCTCTTTCTTAATATTCTTAGCCAACCTACAAGACCTTTTGATGATGGTCTCACCACTAGTCACCATTGTAGCTACAACCACCGTGTCACCCTTAGAATCCCTACCCACCACATTTTTACCTCTGTTGTCCTTGGTTGGAGGCTCCATCAACCCTTTCACATCTTCCTTACCTTTCTTCTTCTGGGTGGGTTTGCTAGCAGTCTTGGTGGGGTTCGACTTGAGATCATAGAGACTAGTCGCAACACTGGTCTGGCCATTTCTGGCATTCCCCTTAAGCTTATTAGCAATAGGTTTAGGCATGTGAGTATCAACAACAACTAGATGGTTTTTCTTGATAAGACATTTGGACTCAGCAGAGGAAAAATTGGTCATCGTAAAAGGTTCAATTTCCTCCACATGAACAATAGATATGGGCTTGGGCGGGCATAATGCCAAATAGAAGTGGTACAGTCTCATGATGAGACCTTAGTGAAGTGGCAAGGGAGGGGTATCATCAGGATTAAGGCCAACGGCTTCAATTTATCTTTCAACAGAACTTTGTAATTCCTTAAGTAGGAAGAAAGGAAAGCTTAAAGAAATTTTATGCCTAAGGGTATTTAAAAGAGGGAAATGGTAGAAGTAGAAAGTTTTGTATCTACCTCCAAGATTCACATACTTCATAAGGGCCAGGTAGACTTGGTCTCATGGCTACGAGAGGGCCTCTCTCTCAAATCTCAACTGGTTGCAGACTAACTTCTCATTCCCCACAAAGAACACGTTCATACTATCATTATCCTTGGTCTTGGTATGCTTTAGATACTTCTTACCAGTACTTTGCAGCACCATTACCTACGCGATCACATCTTCATTCAATTCAAAGAAAATCTCACCCAAAGTCGCTCTTCGATATTTCCAAGAGTTAGAAAATTGCACACATAAATTAATGTTGTGACCCACTATACTCTTCATTAGGGGAGTTGATGCAAGAGCATTATACATTTAGCTTATTATTTGTGTTTGTTAATCTAGATAATTCTAGAGGAATAAAATGTAAGGTTGTGAGCTCCTCACAATCCTCTATAATCAAATTAGTTCTAACTACAAGATAGGGAGTTGAGAATTTAGAGGGATTTATTGGGATTGGTTGAAGCTTAATTTTAGCCTATTTTGCAGTTTAAAATCAAGCCTATGTTGTAGCCTATGAAGAAGGAGTAGTAAGGAAAGATATAAAGTAAATAAAGTGTGAGATTGCTTGTTGTGCATTTTAATGTTTTTGTTTTCTCCGTGATTTTTTCTTTGTTATCACTTTGGGAGTGTATTAGGGAGTGCACCAGTTTGGTATCGGAGCCTTGTAACACCATTGACTTTGCAAAGGAAGCACCGCAGAATAGCTGAGAAGAAGAAGCGAATTGTGAAGGCCAAGTCTGGGGCAGCTGAATATCAAAAGCTGCTAGCGTCAAGGTTAAAAGAACAACGTGAAAGTAGAAGTGAGAGCTTGGCCAGGAAGAGAGCAACATCCCGCCTTTCTGCTGGATCTAAACCATCAATTTCTGCATAATTTTATTTATTTTTCTTAATGTTGTTGAGGATATTGTCATAACGGGCATTGCAAACTAAATACGATGGAAAATTGAGGACATAGGAAAGCAAGTTATATAAAAGACTATGTTGTTTCTTAAGCTGATTAGAGTAGACCGTATCTGTCTAGAAAGGAATCACCTCCAAGAATTCTCGATTTAGAGGAGAGTGTTGCTTGGAGTTTTACTTGGAAGATCACTTGTTTTTTTTTTGTAAGCCACTAGCCAAGAATTCGTTGAGATCGTTGTTCCTAGAAGCCACAAACTGCTGCCAAAATAAATTGCCTGATTGGAGGAAGATTCGATGCAAGAATTGTTCGTGTTCTATGGAGATCCCAAATGAAGCGATGCAGATAGAAGTTGATGATTGGAATCTCCCAAACACACACTACTTATGTTCATTCAAAATTGTGTGGAAACTCTCCAGAACTAAGTCAAATATACAAGAGTAGCAAGGAGAAATCGCGACAAGTGTATTGGAGATCAAATCGTTGTAAGGAGAATCACTGCATTTGAATGACTATTGAAGACATATCCACCACTGTTGTGAAGAGAGAGATTGAGGTTGTGACCATCATTTTCCAAATAGGAGACATTCGCTAGCCGCCAGTGAAGAGGTGTTTGTAATCTGGTTGCCACGTGTGCATATTAGAGACAGTGATTAAAATCATCGATCCTCTTTCCGAGGTATATAATGCTTCATAGGGTGGTATTCTCTGTTAATTAAATCACAAATCCATTTCATTTGATAGCTATTGAAGCACTATTTAAAACCGTATTTTTATAATCTAATCTAATGGCATGAAATCAAAAAAATTGTATTAGAAGAAATGTATTATTAGATATTTTGTGCCACAATCAAGAATTGTTTAGAAACTAAATTATTTGTATGAGAAAAAGAATATCATTCAGTCCTATATGGCCACTAGTGAGTATCTGAACATGAAGAACTCACAACCAGTGTGAAGGAAGCTCTTTGCCAAGAGATGGCATTCAAAGTTCGAGGAAGAGGATGAGGACGAGGAAGACATGAGACGAATGCAAGAATGGTTGCAGGCTATGGAACTTGTGCAAGGAGGCATTGACATGGATGATCTCACTGACAAAGAGGAAGAACTTCAAGAAGAAGCAATAAAAGAAGGATTTGAAATAAGACCCATCAACGAAATTTTGGGAGTCAGTTCCAAAACCCAAGTTGGAGGTGCCTATGTATGAAGGTAGCCTAAATGCTGAGAAACTGATTGACTAAATCATTGAAATAGAAAAATATTTTGAATATGAAAATTTTGTTGATGACAAAAAAGTGAATTTTTTTGTAACCTGATTGAAGGTCCATGCATCCCTTTGGTGGGATGGAGTACAAGATGAAAGAAGATGAAAATACAAGCCAAAGCTCAAGAGCTGGGAAGGAATGGTAGCTAAGTTAAAAAGTAAATTCTTGCCTAAAGATTACCAACTTAATCTTTATAATAAGTTGCAAAATCTTAAGCAACCATAAATATCAATTAAAGATTATATAGAACAATTTTATAGGTTGACCATTAGAGCTAGTCATATTGAAGATAATACAAAGAAGGTGGATCGGTATCTCAATGTATTGAGATACAATATTCAAGATGAAATTAACCTTTTTTCTCCAAGAATAGTGGATGAAGCATATCAGTATGCTCTCAAAGCAGAGGAGAAACTTTCCAAGAAGCAAGCACAAATCTCGAGATGGAGAAGTAAAAGTTTTTGAGGAAGAGGATCACCAAGTGGAAGAGGTCAGTGGCAAGCTCATAGATAAGAATTCAGTAGCTCACATCAACAAGAACAATCCTCCCAAGGTAATGAGTCTTTTAGAAGAAGAAGACCTTATGCAAGAAGTAGAGGTGGAGGATTTGTTGCTAATGTTTTAAATGTAATCAATATGGTCATATATCTTATGAGTTTCTAGAGAACCTTACCAAAAGTCAAAGAAGTGCACATATTTCTCAAGCTAGGGAGGAAACTACAGAATCACCTATTCATTCAGATGTACCAAAGGTTGGAGAGGCACTTCTCATGAAATGAGTGCTTCTTAAGCCAAACAAAGAAATCCATGAACCCACACAAAGGAAAGTATTGTTTAGAACTACGTGTAAGGCTAAAGGTAAACATTATAAAGTTATAATTGATAGCAGGAGTATTGAAAATCTTGTATCTCCTAAAATGGTTGATAAAATAGTCTTGCAAAAGACAACACATCCAACTCCATATAAAGTGTCTTGGCTGCAAAAGGACATCAAATATTGGTAAATGAATAGTTTCAAGTAGAGTTTCAAATAGGAAGTTAAAAAGATAAAGTAATATGTGATTATATTCTAATGGATGTCTATCATATTCTCTTAGGTAGACCTTGTCAATTTGATAGAAAGGCAATCTATGATGGAAGATGTAACACATATTCTTTTGAAAAAGATGGACATAAGCACACACTGACACCCCTTAAGGATGAAAATGTAGTTGAGGAGATCAGTCCTAAGGTATTGATGGTAAGTGGGAAAGAATTTTTGCATCAAATGAAGAATGAAGAGGTAAATTTTTCTCTAATTGGAAAACCAAAAGTAATTCTTACAAGTAAAAAATTACTCTAATATATATTATATAGATGAATATATATAATATGCTTGTACCAAATGTTTACTAACTTTGATCACAAATGGGAGTACAATTTATTGGATGCCTTAGCTGAATAGAATGATGGATTCTATTGATATGACTAAAGAATTTCTAATTTTTAGATTGTGATTCCCTCGATGAAGGATGATAGATCCTATTATGGGAATTCAACTAAAAATTAAAAATTGACGTGAAATTAATGCAACTTTGTGATGTTTTGATCCTAGTTTGAGAAAATGAGGATTTTGAAAAAGCCAATGTTTCCAAGTTCTCTATTGCAACACTTAAGTTGGACAATTGGAATATTGAATTGTCCATTGTTAAATGAAAGGACGATTGGGCTAACTATGATTATGCCTTTGTGAAATATCTCTTCGTTGAAAGAAAGCTTTTGAATGCAAGGGATCTATAGAAAAATCATAAGTGAATCCCCTAGCAAAGCCATGCTATCTATGGATGAAATTTTGATGTTTAAACAGGGCTTTCCTAGTTTGGTATAAAAAGCATCTCCTTTCCAAAAGCTTCTTGTAGCTAAGGAGGCCTTTTGGTTTCTTGATCCTTTTCCCAACGAATTTCTTGACAAATGTTGTAGATTTCAAAACCTTGAGATTGAAGGGTCATGCATCCCTCTAGTGGGATGAAGTACAAGATGAAAGAAGATGAGAAGACAAACCAAAGATCAAGAGTTCGGAAAGAATGGTATCTAAGTGAAAAATTAAATTCTTGCCTAAAGATTACCAGCTTAATGTTTTTAAGAAGTTGCAAAATCTTAAGCAAAAATAAATATCAGTTAAAGATTATACAGAACAATTTTATAGGTTGACCATTAGATTTGGTCATATTGAGGATGATACAAAGAAGAAGGCTTGGTATCTTAATGGATTGAGACACAATATTCAAGATGAAATTAACCTTTTGTGTCCAAGAATAGTGGATGAAGCATAAAAGTATGCTCTCATTGTGAAGGATAAACTTTACAAGAAGAAAGTACAAAGCTCAAGAGGGAGAAATAGAAGTTTCAGAGGAAGAGGATGACCAAGTGGAAGAGCTCAATGGAAAGCTCATAGAGAAGAAGCTAGTAGCTCACATCACCAGGAACAATCCTCCCAAGGTAATCATTCTCTTAGAGGAAGAAGACCTTATTCAAGAGGTAGAGGTAGAGGATTTTTTGGCAAATGTTTTAAATGCAATCAATATGGTCACAGATCTTATGAGTCTCTAGAGAACATTACCAAAATTCAAAGCAGTGCACAAATTTCTCAAGCTAAGGAAACTATAGAATCACCTATTCATATAGATGTACAAAAGGTTTGAGAGGCACTTCTCATGAAATGAGTGCTTCTTAAGACAATAAAAGAAATCCATGAATCCACACAAAGGAAAGCATTGTTCAGAACTACTTGTAAGGCTAAAAGTAAATTTTATAGAGTTATAATGTATAGCAGGAGTATTGAAAATCTTGTATCTCTCGAAATGGTTGATAAAATAGGCTTGAAAAATTCAACACGTCCAACTCTATATAAGGTGTCTTGGCTGCAAAACTGACATCAAATATTGGTAAATGAATAGTTTCAATTAGAGTTTTAAATATTAAGTTAAAAAGATAAAGTAATATGTGATTTTATTCTAATGGATGTTTCTCATATTCTCTGAGGTAGACCTTGTCCATTTGATAGAAAGGCAATTCATGATGGAAGATGTAACACATATTCTATTGATAAAGATGGACATAAGCACACACTGACACCCCTTAAGGATGAAAATGCAGTTGAGAGGTCAGTCCTAAGGTATTGATGGTAAGTGGGAAAGAATTTATGCATCAAATGAAGAATGAAGAGGTAAATTTTTCTCTAATTGGAAAACCAAAAGTAATTCTTACAATTAGAAAATTACTCTAATATATATTATATAGATGAATATATATAATATGCTTGTACCAAATTTTTACTAACTTTGGTTACAAATGGGAGTGAAATTTATGGGATGCCTTAGCTGAATAGAATGATGGATTCTATTGATATGACTAAAGAATTTCTAATTTTCAGATTGTGATTCCCTCAGTGAAGGATGATAGATCCTGTTATGGGAATTAAACTAAAAATTAAAAATTGATGTGAAATTAATGCACTTTGTGATGTTTTGATCTTAGTTTGAGAAAATGAGGATTTTGAAAGAACGAAGGAGGATTGGGATAACTATGATTATGCCTTTGTGAAATATCTCTTCATTGAAAGAAAGCTTTTGAATACAAGGGATCTAAAGCAAAATCATCAATGAATCCCTTAGCAAAGTCCTGATATCTATGGATGAAGTTTTGATGTTTAAGCGGCTTTCCTACTTTGGTATAAAAAGCATCTCCTTTTATAAAGCTTCTTGTAGCTAAGGGGGCCTTTTGGTTTCTTGATCCTTTTCCCAAGGGATTTCTTGACAAATGTTGTACATTTCCAAACCCTGAGATTGAGGGGTCGTGCATCCCTCTGGTGGGATGGAGTACAAGATGAAAGAAGATGAAAAGACAAGCCAAAGATCAAGAGTTGGGAAAGAATGGTATCTAAGTTAAAAAGTAAACTCTTGCCTAAAGATTACCAGCTTAATGTTTTTAAGAAGTTGCAAAATCTTAAGAAAAAATAAATATAAGTTAAAGATTATACAGAACAATTTCATAGGTTGACCATTAGAGCTAGTCATATTGAGGATGATACAAAGAAGGTGGCTTGGTATCTCAATGGATTGAGATACAATATTCAACATTAAATTAACCTTTTGTGTCCAAGAATAGTGGATAAAGAATAACAAAATGCTCTCAAAGTAGAAGATAAACTTTACAAGAAGTAAGCACAAAGCTCAAGAGGGAGAAGTAGAAGTTTTAGAGGAAGAGGATGACCAAGTGGAAGAGGTCAGTGGAAAGCTCAAAGAGAAGAATCCAGTAGCTCACATCACCAGGAACAATGCTCCCAAGGTAATCATTCTCTTAGAGGAAGAAGACCTTATTCAAGAGGTCGAGGTAGAGGATTTTTTGGCAAATGTTTTAAATATAATCAATATGGTAATAGATCTTAGGAGTGTCTAGAGAACCTTACCAAAATTCAAAGCAGTGCACAAATTTCTCAGGCTAAGGAGGAAACCATAGAATCACCTATTCATATAGATGTACCAAAGGTTGGAGAGGCACTTCTCATGAAATGAGTGCTTCTTAAGACAAAGAAAGAAATCCATGAACCCATACAAAGGAAAGCATTGTTCAAAACTACCTGTAAGGCTAAAGGTAAATGTTATAAAGTTATAATTGATAGCGGGAGTATTGAAAATCTTGTATCTCCCAAAATGGTTGATAAAATAGGCTTGAAACATTCAACACATCCAACTCCATATAAGGTGTCTTGGCTGCAAAACTAACATCAAATATTGGTAAATGAATAGTCTCAAGTAGAGTTTTAAATAGTAAGTTACAAAGATAAAGTAATATGTGATTTTATTCTAATGGATGTCTGTCATATTCTCTTAGGTAGACCTTGTCAATTTGATAGAAAGGAAATCTATGATGGAAGATGTAACACATATTCTTTTGAAAAAGATGGACATAAGCACACACTGGCACCCCTTAAGGATGAAAATGCAGTTGAGGAGGTCAGTCCTAAGGTATTGATGGTAAGTGGGAAAGAATTTTTGTATCAAATGAAGAATGAAGAGGTAAATTTCTCTCTAATTGGAAAACCAAAAGTAATTCTTACAAATAAAAAATTACTCTAATATATATTATATAGATGAATATATATAATATGGTTGTACCAAAATTTACTAACTTTGATCACAAATGGGTGTGCAATTTACTAGATGCCTTAGCTGAATAGAATGATGGATTCTATTGATATGACTAAAGAATTTCTAATTTTCAGATTGTGATTCGCTCAATGAAGGATGATAGATCTTATTATGGGAATTAAACTAAAAATTAAAAATTGATGTGAAATTAATGCACTTTGCGATGTTTTGATCCTAGTTTGAAAAAATGAGGATTTTGAAAAAGCCTAATGTTTCCAAGTTCTATATTGGAACACTTAATTTGGACAGTTGGAATATTGAATTGTCGGTTGTGAACTGAAAGAAGGATGATTGGGCTAACTGTGATTATGCCTTTGTGAAATATCCCTTCGTTGAAAGAAAGCTTTTCAATACAAGGGATCTAAAGAAAAATCATCAGTGAATCCCCTAGCAAAGTCATGATATATATGGATGAATTTTTGATGTTTAAACAAGGCTTTCCTACTTTGGTATAAAAAGCATCTCCTTTTCAAAAGCTTCTTGTAGTAAGGGGGCCTTTTGGTTTCTTGATCCTTTTCCCAAGGAATTTCTTGACAAATGTTGTAGATTTCCAAACCCTAAGATTGAAGGGTCATGCACCCCTCTAGTGGGATGGAGTACAAGATGAAAGAAGATGAAAAGACAAGCCAAAGATCAAGAGTTTGGAAAAAATGGTATCTAAGTTAAAAAGTAAATTCTATCCTAAAGCTTGCCAGCTTACTGTTTTTAAGAAGTTGCAAAATCTTAAGCAAAAATAAATATCAGTTAAAGATTATACAGAGAAATTTTATAGGTTGAACATTCGAGCTGGTCATATTGAGGATGATACAAAGAAGGTGACTCGGTATCTCAATGGATTGAGATACAATATTCAAGATGAAATTAACCTTTTTTTTCCAAGAATAGTGGATGAAGTATAGCATTATGCTCTCAAAGTAGAGGATAAACTTTACAAGAAGCAAGCACAAAGCTCAAGAGGGAGAAGTAGAAGTTTCAAAGGAAGAGGATGACCAAGTGGAAGAGGTCAGTGGAAAGCTCATAGAGAAGAAGCCAGTAGCTCACATCACCAGGAACAATCTTCCCAAGTTAATCATTCTCTTAGAGGAAGAAGACCTTATTCAAGAGGTAGAGGTAGAGGATTTTTTGGAAAATGTTTTAAATTTAATCAATATGGTCATAGATCTTATGAGTCTCTAGAGAACATTACCAAAATTAAAAGCAGTTAAGAAATTTCTCAAGCTAAGGAGGAAACTATGGAATCATCTATTCATACAGATGTACCAAAGGTTGGAGAGGCACTTCTCATGAAATGAGTGCTTCTTAAGACAAACAAAGAAATCCATGAACCCACACAAAGGAAAGCATTGTTCAGAACTACCTGTAAGGCTAAAGGTAAATGTTATAAATTTATAGTTGATAGCGGGAGTATTGAAAATCTTGTATCTCCTGAAATGGTTGATAAAATAGGCTTGAAAAATTCAACACATCCAACTCTATATAAGTTGTCTTTTCTGCAAAACTGACATCAAATATTGGTAAATGAATAGTTTCAAGTAGATTTTTAAATAGTAAGTTACAAAGATAAAGTAATATGTGATTTTATTCTAATGGATGTCTATCAGATTCTCTTAGGTAGACCTTGTCAATTTGATAGAAAGGCAATCCATGATGGAAGATGTAACACATATTCTTTTGAAAAAGATGGACATAAGCACACACTGACACCCCTTAAGGATGAAAATGTAGTTGAGGAGGTCAGTCCTAAGGTATTGATAGTAAGTGGGAAAGAATCTTTGCATCAAATGAAGAATGAAGAGGTAAATTTTTCTCTAATTAGAAAACCAAAAGTAATTCTTACAAGTAAAAAATTACTCTAATATATATTATATATATGAATATATATAATATGCTTGTACCAAATGTTTACTAACTTTGGTCACAATGGGAGTGCAATTTATTGGATGCCTTAGCTAAATAGAATGATGCATTCTATTGATATGACTAAAGAATTTCTAATTTTCAGATTGTGATTCCCTCGATGAAGGATGGTAGACCATGTTATGGGAATTAAACTAAAAATTAAAAATTGATGTGAAATTAATGCACTTTGTGATGTTTTGATCTTAGTTTGAAAAAATGAGGATTTTGAAAAAGCCTAATGTTTACAAGTTCTCTATTCCAACAATTAATTTGGACAGTTGGAATATTGAATTATCGGTTGTGAAATGAAAGAAGGATGATTGGGCTAACTACGATTATGCCTTTGTGAAATATCTCTTTGTTGAAAGAAAGCTTTTGAATACAAGGGATCTGTACAAAAATCATCAGTGAATCCCCTAGCAAAGTCATGATATCTATGGATGAAGTTTCGATGTTTAAACAAGGCTTTCCTACTTTGGTATAAAGAGAATCTCCTTTTGAAAAGCTTCTTGTAGCTAAGGGGGTCTTTTGGCTTCTTGATCCTTTTCCCAAGGAATTTCTTGATAAATGTTGTAGATTTCCAAATCTTGAGATTGAAGGGTCATGCATCCCTCTGGTGGGATGGAGTACAAGATGAAAGAAGATGAAAAGACAAGCCAAAGATCAAGAGTTGGGAAAGAATGGTATCTAAGTTAAAAAGTAAATTCTTTCCTAAAGATTACCAGCTTAATGTTTTTAAGAAGTTGCAAAATCTTAAGCAAAAATAAATATCAGTTAAAGATTATATAGAACAATTTTATAGGTTGACCATTAGAGCTGGTAATATTGAGGATGATACAAAGAAGATGGCTCAGTATCTAAATGGATTTAGATACAATAATCAAGATGAAATTAACCTGTTGTGTCTAAGAATAGTGGATCAAGCATAACATTATGCTCTCAAAGTAGAGGATAAACTTTACAAGAAGCAAGCACAAAGCTCGAGAGGGAGAAGTAGAAGTTTCAAAGGGAGAGGATGACCAAGTGGAAGAGGTCAGTGGAAATCTCATAGAGAAGAAGCCAGTACCTCAGATCACCAAGAATAATCCTCCAAAGGTAATCATTCTCTTAGAGGAAGAAGACCTTATTCAAGAGGTAGAGGTAGAGGATTTTTTGGCAAATGTTTTAAATGTAATCAATATGGTCATAGATCTTATGAGTCTCTAGAGAACATTATGAAAATTAAAAGCATTTCACAAATTTCTCAAGATAAGGAGGAAACTATGGAATCACCTATTCATACAGATGTACCAAAGGTTGGAGAGGCACTTCTCATGAAATGAGTGCTTCTTAAGACAAACAAAGAAATCCATGAACCCACAGAAAGGAAAGCATTGTTCAGAACTACCTGTAAGGCTAACGGTAAATGTTATAAAGTTATAATTGATAGCGGGAGTATTGAAAATCTTGTATCTCCCGAAATGGTTGATAAAATAGGCTTGAGAAAATCAACACATCCAACGAGCTATATAAGGTATCTTTGCTGTAAAACTGACATCAAATATTGGTAAATGAATAGTTTGAAGTAGATTTTTAAATAGTAAGTTACAAAGATAAAGTAATATGTGATTTTATTCTAATGGATGTTTGTCAAATTCTCTTAGGTAGACCTTGTCAGTTTGATAGAAAGGCAATCCATGATGGAAGATGTAACACATATTCTTTTGAATAAGATGGACATAAGCACATAGGGACACCCCTTAAGGATGAAAATGCAGTTGAGGAGGTCAGTCCTAAGGTATTGATGGTAAGTGGGAAAGAATCTTTGCATCAAATGAAGAATGAAGAGGTAAATTTTTCTCTAATTGGAAAACCAAAAGTAATTCTTACAAATAAAAAATTACTCTAATATATATTATATAGATGAATATATATAATATGCTTGTACCAAATTTTACTAACTTTGGTCACAAATGGGAGTGCAATTTATTGGATGCCTTAGCTAAATAGAATGACTGATTCTATTGATATGACTAAAGAATTTCTAATTTTCAGATTGTAATTCCCTCGATGAAGGATTATAGACCATGTTATGGGAATTAAACTAAAAATTAAAAATTGACTTGAAATTAATGTACTTTGTGACATTTTGATCTTAGTTTGAGAAAATGAGGATTTTGAAAAAGCCTAATGTTTCCAAGTTCTCTATTGCAATACTTAATTTAGATAGTTGGAATATTGAATTGTCGGTTCTAAAGTTGAAGAAGGACGATTGGGCTAACTATGATTATGCCTTTTTGAAATATCTCTTCATTGAAAGAAAGCTTTTGAATACAAGGGATATATAGAAAAATCATCAGTGAATCCCCTAGCAAAGTCATGATATCTATGGATGAAGTTTTGATGTTTAAACAAGGCTTTCATACTTTGGTATAAAGAGAGTCAACTTTTGAAAAGCTTCTTGTAGCTAAGGGGGCCTTTTGGTTTCTTGATCCTTTTCCCAAGGAATTTCTTGACAAATGTTGTAGATTTCCAAACCTTGAGATTGAAGGGCCATGTAGCCCTCTGGTGGGATGGAATACAAGATGAAAGAAGATGAAAAGACAAGCCAAAGATCAAGAGTTAGGAAAGAATGCAATCTAAGTTATAAAGTAAATTCTTTCCTAAAGATTACCAGCTTAATGTTTTTAAGAAGTTGCAAAATCTTAAGCAAAAATAAATATCAGTTAAAGATTATACAGAAAAAATTTTTTTGGTTGACCTTTAGAGCTGGTCATATTGAGGATGATACAAAGAAGGTGGCTCGGTATATGAAAGGATTGAGATACAATACTCAAGATGAAATTAACCTTTTGTGTCCAAGAATAGTGGATCAAGCATATCAGTATGCTCTCAAAGTAGAGGATAAACTTTACAAGAAGCAAGAAGAAAGCTAGAGAGGGAGAAGTAGAAGTTTCAGAGGAAGAGGATGACCAAGTGAAAGAGGTCATTTAAAATCTCATAGAGAAGAAGCTACTAGCTCACATCACCAGGAACAATCCTCTAAAGGTAATCATTCTCTTAGAGGAAGAAGACCTTATTCAAGAGGCAGAGGTAGATGATTTTCTGGAAAATGTTTTAAATGTAATCAATATTGTCATAGATCTTATGAGTGTCTAGAGAACCTTACCAAAATTCAAAGCAATGCAAAAATTTCTCAAGCTAAGGAGGTAACTATAGAATCACCTGTTCATACAAATGTACCAAAGGTTGGAGAGGAACTTCTCATGAAATGAGTTCTTCTTAAGACATACAAAGAAATCCATGAACCCACACAAAGGAAAGCATTGTTTTGAACTACCTGTAAGGCTAAAGGTAAATGTTATAAAGTTATAATTGCTAGCGGGAGTATTGAAAATCTTGTATCTCCCGAAATGTAAGATAAAATAGGCTTAAAAATTTCAACACATCCAACTCCATATAAGGTGTCTTGGCTGCAAAACTGACATCAAATATTGGTAAATGAATAGTTTCAAGTAGAGTTTCAAATATTAAGTTACAAAGATAAAGTAATATATTATTTCATTCTAATGGGTGTCTATCATATTCTCTTAGGTAGACCTTGTCAATTTGATAGAAAGGCAATCCATGATGGAAGATGTAACACATATTCTTTTGAAAAAGATGGGCATAAGCACACACTGATACCCCTTAAGGATGAAAATGCAGTTGAGGAGGTCAGTCCTAAGGTATTGATGGTAATTGGGAAAGAATTTTTGCATCAAATGAAGAATGAGGAGGTAAATTTTTCCCTAATTGAAAAACCAAAAGTAATTCTTACAAGTAAAAAATTACTCAAATATATATTATAAAGATGAATATATATAATATGCTTGTACCAAATGTTTACTAACTTTAATCACAAATTGGAGTACAATTTATTGGATGCCTTAGCTGAATAGAATGATGGATTCTATAAATATGACTAAAGAATTTCTAATTTTCAGATTGTGATTCCCTCGATGGAGGATGATATATCATGTTATGGGAATTAAACTAAAAATTAAAAATTGACGTGTAATTAATGCACTTTGTGATATTGTGATCTTAGTTTGAGAAAATGAGGATTTTGAAAAAGACTAATGTTTCCATGTTCTCTATTGCAACACTTAATTTGGGTAGTTGGAATATTGAGTTGTTGGTTGTGAAATGAAAGAAGGACGATTGGGCTAACTATGATTATTCCTTTGTGAAATATCTCTTCGTTGAAAGAAAGGTTTTGAATACAAGGGATCTAAAGGAAAATCATCAGTGAATCCCCTAGCAAATTCATGATATCTATGGATGAAATTTCGATGTTTAAACAAGGCTTTCCTACTTTGGTATAAAAAGCATCTCCTTTTCAAAAGCTTCTAGTAGCTAAGGGGGCCTTTTGGTTTCTTGATCCTTTTCCCAAGGAATTTCTTCACAAATGTTGTAGATTTCCAAACCCTGAGATTGAAGGGTCATGCATCCCTCTGGTGGGATGGAGTGCAAAATGAAAGAAGATGAAAAGACAAGCCAAAGATCAAGAGTTGGGAAAGAATGGTATCTAAGTTAAAAATTAAATTCTTGCCTAAAGATTACCAGCTTAATTTTTTTAATAAGTTGCAAAATCTTAAGCAAAAATAAATATCAGTTAAAGATTATACAGAACAATTTTATAGGTTGACCATTAGAGCTATTCATATTGAGGATGATACAAAGAAGGTGGCTCGGTATGTCAATGGATTGAGATAAAATATTCAAGATCAAATTTACCTTTTGTGTCCAAGAATAGTGGATAATGCATAGTAGTATGCTCTCAAAGTAGAGGATAAACTTTACAAGAAGCAAGCACAAAGCTCGAGAGGGAGAAGTAGAAGTTTTAGAGGAAGAGGATGACCAAGTGGAAGAGGTCAGTGGAAATCTCATAAAGAAGAAGCCAGTAGATCACATCACCAAGAACAATCCTCCCAAGGTAATCATTCTCTTACAGAAAGAAGAACTTATTCAAGAGGTAGAGGTAGAGGATTCTTTGGAAAATGTTTTAAATGTAATCAATATGGTCATAGATCTTATGAGTCTCCAGAGAACCTTACCAAAATTCAAATCAGTGCACAAATTTCTCAAGCTAAGGAGGAAACTATAGAATCACTTGTTCATACAGATGTACCAAAGGTTGGAGAGGCACTTCTCATGAAATGAGTGCTTCTTAAGACAAACAAAGAAATCCATGAAGCCACACAAAGGAAAGGATTGTTCGGAACTACCTGTAAGGCTAAAGGTAAATTTTATAAAGTTATAATTGATAGCGGGAGTATTAAAAATCTTGTATCTCCCGAAATGGTTGATAAAATAGGCTTGAAAAATTCAACACATCCAAATCCATATGAGGTGTCTTGGCTTCAAAACTGACATCAAATATTGGTAAATGAATAGTTTCAAGTAGAGTTTTAAATTGTAAGTTACAAAGATAAAGTAATATGTGATTTTATTCTAATGGATGTCTATCATATTCTCTTAGGTAGACCTTGTCAATTTGATAGAAAGGCAATCCATGATGGAAGATGTAACACATATTCTTTTGAAAAAGATGGACATAAGCACACACTGATACCTGTTAAGGATGAAAATTAGTTGAGGAGGTCAGTCCTAAGGTATTGATGACAAGTTTGAAAGAATTTTTGCATCAAATGAAGAATGAAGAGGTAATTTTTTCTGTAATTCGAAAACCAAAAGTAATTCTTACAAGTACAAAATTGGTTGATTTACCTATAGAAATTTAGGAAATTATGTTAGATGAATTTATTGATATTGTTGTGGATGATTTGCTTGATGAATTACCACCAATAAGAAGTATCAGCAATCATATAGATCTCATTCCTAGAGCTAACTTTCCAAATAAAGAAGCTTACAGAATGACTCCAAGGGAGAATGAAGAGAACAAAACCCAAGTACAAGATCAGCTTGACAAAGGATTGGTTAAAGAGAGTGTAAGTCCCTATGTTGTTCCTATAGTATTGGTCCTGAAAAAATATCTAGGATGGAGAATGTGCACAGATTCTAGATCCATAAATAAAATCACCATCAGGTATATATTTCCTTTGCCTCATATGGATGATTTAGTGGATTGTCTGAGTGGTGCTAAGTGTTTTTGCAAAATCGATTTAATAATTGTGTATCATCAGTTTAGAGTAAGAGAAGGTGATGAATGGAAGAAAATATTTAAAACAAATGATGGGCTTTATGAATGGTTAGTAATCCCATTTTTTTTAACAAATTCTCCAAGTACTTTCATGAGATTAATGAATGAAGAACTTAAGGAATTCAAAAGAAAATTTGTAATAGTCGATCTTGATGATATTTTAATCTATAGTCAAACAAAGGAAGAACACTTTAGACACTTAAGATTTGTTTTAA
>CM021106.1:81691680-81730457 GCA_007115665.2 Sequoiadendron giganteum | reverse complement strand
TTTAACATCTTTAATTTTTATTGTATCAGTTGAAGGTCTAGAGTGAAGAGAGGATGATTAGTGAGCATGTTTGAAATACAAGAGAAGCAACAATCACTCCATCCAACTGAATTTCTAAGGTAGCATGAGATCTATTTCCTTCCCGTAGAGGGAAAAAACTATGTATTAGTTTTATTTGTTGTATGGGTAAGTGCACCAAGATGGTTCCCAAAAAGGGGACTTAAGTGGATAGCTTTTTTCTAAAATCAAGAAATACTGACCTTGGACGTGAAATTGAGGATACTTAGACTCAAAATTTTGAGATGGAACAGAAGGAAGGATTCAAGTGCTCTAAGTCTACTTTCTAAACTACTAATTTATTTTGAAAATTATTGGAGATTAAGGGGTTCAAAACGCAGGGATGTATTAATAAATTGGTGTTGTTTTTGTCAGAAAACATAACATAGCAACCTTGTATGACCCCTCGGTATGATGAATTTTTTTGGTATTTTTAAACTACAACACTCAAAAGAAGGCTAACAATATGTAGTTGATGTAATGACTTTTCCGGGATAATATTTTAATGAATATTTGATTTTTTACTAATTTGTGAAGTGGACATTTCGAAAAATAGAATTTTGGATATGCTACCCTACAAATTTTGAAAACTAATTGATTTTTTTTTTTTTAATTTTGTATAATGGAGTCTAGTTTCTAAAAATGTAATTTATTTGAAAAATCGATGAGTGGTTAATTTATAACGAAAAAAATACCAAAGACTGCTTTTTGGGAAACATACAGATAAAATAAATTATGGATGAAAGACTTAACATTTTCAGAAAGTGAAAAAAATTACATCGTTGGATAACTAAGAGATAGCCCAACATTACCCATGTGCTCAAATTTTTTGATATTGAACCACGTGCAATTCTGACGGTGAGCACAAACTTGATTATGAGAAATATGGTGGATTTTTTAAAAACATGTCTCTGGTTGTTGGGAATGCCGTCCAAGCCTTTGGGTTGGTATTCCAAGGCAAATACGAAGCTTAAATTTTGGTAATTCCCAAAGCAAGATATAACAGGAGAGCGTTATAATGCGCTTACGTTATATCTCACTTTTGACATGGTTTTTGCTTCTACAAGGAACATGTCTACGAGCACATAATGCACGTGCGTTATGTCTTACTTTATGTTAAATGCTAATATATTAATGTACTCTGATATATTTTTATGTACATGTATGTATGTATGCTTGTATGGATGTAATATTATATGTACATATGTATTATGCTTGTATGTATGCATTTATGTATGTCTTTAGATGAAGGGACAATTTAGAGAGAGTCTAGAGAGATGGAGAGGGGGTCGAAGTGAGAGTTTAAGAGAGAGGGAGTGGGAGAGAAGGGGTTGGATTGAGGGGGACTTAGATAGGTAGGGAGGGAGAGAGAGAGGGGGTTCAGAGAGAGAGAATTGAGGGAGAGGGAGAGAGAGAGGGGGATGGGAGAGAGACAATTGAGGGAGAGGGAGAGAGAGAGAGACAAAGAGAAAGAGATGGTTATGTAGGTAGGGTGTGAAAGGGAGAGACTTGAGACTGTGA
This sequence comes from Sequoiadendron giganteum, assembly GCA_007115665.2. Classification (NCBI taxonomy): domain Eukaryota; kingdom Viridiplantae; phylum Streptophyta; class Pinopsida; order Cupressales; family Cupressaceae; genus Sequoiadendron; species Sequoiadendron giganteum. Next base: position 81,728,879 of record CM021106.1, on the reverse strand, counting down.
GACAGAGAGACTTGAGAGTGTGAGGGGGGCGAGAGGGAGAGACTCGAGAGATAGGTAGTGTGAGGGAGTGTGAGGGAGTGTGTGAGAGAGGGAGTGTGAGAGAGATGGAGTGTGAGAGAGGGAGTGGGAGAGAGAGGGAGTGTGAGTGAGAGACCTGAGAGAGGGAGAGGGTGTGAGAGGGAGTGACCTGATAGAGGTAGAGAAAGAGGGGGTTCGAGTGAGAGGTTCTTATCTAGGTAGGGTTGGAGGGATAGATAGAGAGAGGGGAGAGAGAAAAAGAGAGAGTTACCTAGGTAAGCTGCCAAAGGGAGAGACCTTAGAGAGAGAGGGGGTGTGAGGAAGAGACATGAGAGACCTCACTCTTCACAAAGCCCAATCCCTGCAAGTATTCATCAATGCGCTCATACCACGCCCTGGGAGCCTGCTTGAGTCCGTATAAAGCTCTCTTCAATCTGCACACGTGGGTTTCACTGCTGTGTGCTACAAAGCCCTCTGGTTGTTCTATGTATACTTCCTCTTTCTATTCACCATTAAGAAACATTGTTTTGACATCCATTTGATGGATCTGCCATCCCATCTATGCTGTAAGAGAGATCATAGCTCGTATAGAAGTATACCAGGCCACTGGAGCGAATGTCTCCTCATAGTCTATTCCCTCCTTCTGAAAGAAACCCTTGGCCACAAACCTTGCCTTGTATTTCTCGATGCTACCATCTGCACCGTGCTTGATCTTATAGATCTAGCGTGATCCAACCACTGCCCTATCTGTTGGTCTAGGCACAACCTCCCACACATCATTCTACACTATTGAGGTATATTCCTCAACCATCGCATCTCGCCAAACCTGTTGTTGTGTGGCCTCCTGATAACTGGAAGGCTCACTATCTACCAATTGACTAACTAAAGCCATATAGTCATTATACCTGGCTAGTTGTCTTCACTGCCTACTACTCGTCCTAGGAGCTCTCACAAACTCCTGAGTATCCTATTGGTTACTGCTACCAACTATAGAGGATGAAATATCAACCCCCATGTGTTCCTAATGCATCTCTTGGATTTGCTGCATCTGTTGCTCCATACTCTATGAACTCTCAGCACCTGATCCTGTGCTTGTACTAGTCACTGTACTCGAGCTTCGCTGTCCCTGATCTGATTGCTCAATCCTTGGAGCTTCTGTTGGTTGCTCACTCTGATCATCTGCTGGCAAATCTCTGGACCTTGTAAATGCCTTGTCCTCCATGAACTTGACATCACACCTGACTATAATCCTCCTGGCCCCTGGAATAAATATCCGATATGCCTTTGAGGTCTCATTGTACCCCACAAAGTACCCTCTCTCTGCAGTTTGATCTAACTTGGAACGTGTAGCACCTGGAATGTGACAATATGCCAAACTCCCAAATATCTTGAAGTGGCTAACATCTGGCTTCTTCCCTGAGAATGCCTCCTCTGGTTTCATCTTGCCCAACACCTTATGTGGAACCCTGTTTTGTATGTATACAGTTGTACTGCATGCCTCTACCCATAAGTAACGTGGCATATCCTGGTCATACAACATAGCCCTTGCCGCCTCTGATATAGACCGATTCTTCCTTTTAGCAACCCCATTCTATTGTGGGTTGTAAGGAACACTCCACTCTCTCTTGATTTCTTCCCTGGTACAGAACTCCTGGAACTCTTTCCCTTTGTACTCACCTCCATTGTTTGACCGAAGAACCTTTATCTTCTTGCTTGTCGAATTCTCCACAAGAGCTTTGAACTCTTGGAAGCGATTGAAAACCTCATCCTTGGTCTTCAAGAAGTATATCCAAGTCTTCCTGGAGAAATCATCAATAAAAGTAACAAAGTACTTGTATCCTCTGAGAGACTTTGTCGACATTGGTCCACATATATCTGAATGTACTAGATCAAGAACACCCTTGGATCTGGTGTCACTCCTTAGAAAAACTGCTTTCACAAACTGCCCCAACACACATCCCTTACATACATCATCATGCTCTGTGCTCACCTCTAGAACACCTATCACTATCTCATGAAGCAATTTAAGTGCTCCATGATGTATATGGCCCATCCTCCTATGCCATAACTCTCCTTGATCTCTAGAATTTCCGCTGCTCATCAGTGCCTTATGAGTATCAAATTGCAACCTGTAAAGTCGGTTGCTCCTAACTCCAATAGTTATGGCTGATTTCTAATCCTTGTGCTTGATTAACACCTTTGCCCCTCTAAAGAGTACATTGTACCCTTTATCCTGAAGGAAAAATATGGAAATAAGATTCATACCCAAGCCTGGCACATGCAACACATCATGAATGGGAATCGGCTTGCCATTCTCCCTCTAAAATGGAATAGTCCCTTTTCCAACTGGATTTAGTTTGGACATGTTCCCCATAGAAATATGGATTCTGATGTCCTCCTCCTTATAACTAGAGAAGTATTCTCTAACTCCTGTCATATGAAATGATGCCCCACTATCTATATACCAAACACCCTGTGAGGTTGAGCTAACCATACAAGCTATGAGTGCAAACTCATCTTCCATTCTGCTAGAGAGCTCATCTGCACTTGATGAAGCTGTCGTCTGCTTCTTGCCTTTCTTCTTTTGTGGGAAATTCTTGACATAGTGGCCAAACTCGTGACAACCGTAGCACTTGACTTTAGACAAGTCCTTCTTCTTCTCGCCTTTAGGATTCGATCCTTTGCTAGACCCCTTCTTTGCTTTACCTTTTCCTGCTAGGGCAATGTTTTCCTGTTCTACCTCACTTTTTTGACTCTTACTACTGGCACCATTGACAAGGCTTAATCTAAGCTCCTCCTGAGTGAAGTCACTCCATAGTCGATCCCAACTCGGTAAGGTGTCTCGTCCATTAATAACTTGAAGAAAGACATCCCACTGCTTAGTAAACCCATTTAGGGCTATCCGTACTAGCTCGTCATCATCTGGTTTATCTCCAACAGCTACCAACTCATCCTTGACAAGTCTAATTCTGGTGAGGTAACTTGTAACGTCCTCTCCCTTGTTCATTCTGGTGTTCCTCAACTTTTCTCTGAGAATCAGCTTCCTGTTAGTGGTAGCATTCTGGTACAGATTCAAAATGGCGTCCCACATATTCTTCGTTGTATCCAACTCTCTGATATGTGGAACAATATGATCCTTAACACCATCAAGAATCAAACTCCTTGCCTTGGCATCTTCCTTCTTATATGCTAAGAGTTGCACTGGATCTGTAGGTATAGCTACAACACTGGTAACATATTCCTTGATACCATTCTCTTCTAGCAATAAAGAAATTCTGGCTTTCCAGACACCAAAATTTGAGGCTCCATCCAATCTGTCCTGATCTCTTAAACTTGTTGAGGCCATCTCAAACAAAAAATAGTAATAAGAAAAATAATAATACTGAAGAGGTAGAACTGGGTTTTATAAACCCTCTATTTTTCTTTTCTTCCTGTGCCTGTACTGAGCTCTTTCTACCCTTAGATCTGCTTTGATACCATGTGAAAAATCTATTGCAGTTACTGATTATTAATCTCCTATCGATAAAGATTATTTGACTGCCGAAAATTAATTCACAGCAAATATTGAAAAATAATACAACTGCAACTTCACAAATAAGATTCACAAGAATAGAGAAGAAAACATGCAAACTAATAAACACAATATTTTTGGACAAATTGTCCCTGAAAAAACCTCAGAGGGAAAACCAGTACTGCAGATGAGGAATTATATTAATCTTTAGCAAATCAAGAGATACAAAAGAACTGCTTGCCCCTTACTGACAAAGCTCTGACAATATTCTTCGCCGGATATTTTTCTCTCAATTTCACTACTACTGCCTCCAACGCTATCACTGCGCCCTTGCTATCACTGCAAGACTATTTTCTATCACTGCAAATATTTCTCCAACTTGTGTCTATCAGTCTATGTTCTCCAAATGCCCAATGACCCCCTTTTAAACTATTCTCATTGGAAAACCAATGGCCAAGATTTAATCTCAATCAATGGCTAAGATTAATTAGACTCTAACAAACCCTAACTAACTGGTTTCTAGAAGTCTCTAGAGGAATCAATTATTTAATTAAATAATTAAATATCTAGACCTAACTAACTTCTATCTAGAAGTCTCAAGAATTAAATGCTAATTCTTGGAATTGGAGAAACAACTGTCCGAGCTACAATATTAAATTAACACATTATACAAAGTAGTTCACCTGCCTTGTCTGTGTTGCCACATGAATCTCTTGCATGAAGTTTGCTACAAAATGGCGTTTCTCATAGGACTAAAACTTGAGATATATTGGTATGTATGACATTGTCTCTATTCCCATATGGTATTTTTGTCACAATATAGGAATGTTCACATTTCTGTCCAACCTAACAAAAATCATTTCATTCCATCTCAGCCTGCATCTCTTCCTTAATGTTGATTTTGCTGAGGAACCCAAAATCTGAAGTACTGAAATGGATTTTCAATTCAACGAGGTGATTGCAAATAATTTTGGTTCTTTTCTTGGTAGCTTTCAAGGACTTCATAGCTTATGGGCAAGCTCAGAGAGTGAGGGAATGAGGATGGTGATATTTTAGATAGGATTTTTGGGTTTTTTAGGGTTTTAGAGCTAGTAAATGTGAAGGAGATGGTAGTTCAGGATTGATTTTAAATGAAGCCATTAATTGAGGGAAAGATACATCAGAGTACAGGTCTCAAGATAGCAAAGAAAATAAGTGCAGTGATAGTGTAGAGCAGAGGTCTAACACTTTCATGTGGGTCTTGCTCTTTGAGAATCAGACTATTTTTGATGCAATCATTTAGGTTTTGATGTGTCTAACTGGACACAACCTAGGACATGAAATACAAAAATAAACCACAAATTTTGTACCTTTACAAATTTCATGCATGGCTGATGGTTTTGGCGTACAAAGTTACAGAGTAAAAATCTAGATGAAAATGACAAAATAATTTTATTCCTGGTATTAAAAGATTTGGGCTTCTGTGTTTGGTACACCCTTAGTGACCTGCACTCTTTAATTTGTGCATGTCAAAACCATGCTATCCTATCCTTGACAATTCTTGTTATGTTTACTCCAAATAGTTCTGCAACACAAAATCTTGTTTTCCTCAGGGAAACTGACTATTCAGATTTACCTTCATACAAATTACATAATCTCGCAAAGAAAACAATTGCCTGCAAATTTTCTCATGGAAGAGAGTCTTGTTTCGCCACAAAATACATACGAAATTTAATTGGGATAAAAACTAAAGACGAGAAAATAAAACACTGCATACCTTTGAATTTATGACCAGAGCTTTCAATTTTTTTAAAATGGTAGAGAAAATAAGATCGTGCATATTAAAATGGAATACATTTCATCAATGTAAAATGGCTTCATTCACGCCTTACCTAAGGTGGTGATCAATGAAGGTTTAGAAAACAGGAGAGGTGGATGGAGTTTTAAACACACAAATTCATAACATATAATTTTAATCCAACACTGTGTTGCTGCACATTTTCTATTCATTGCCCAAAGCTTTTACATTGATCCTTTTTTAGAGAGGTGTTGGAAGGTTCCATAAACTGGTAAGAGTTTAGAGATTACAAGAAAGTTCTGGAACAATGTCGATATATCTATATTTTTATTTTTGTTTTTTGAATGGACATACAACATTTAATGTTCTCACCTATTTCTTATCGGTAGGTGCAAGAAATCTCTTGAACATGTTTAATTGGCATAAATTACTAGAGGATTCTATGACATTTAATGTTTGACAGTGTGGTAGAAATGACTCTTACCAACACCCCCCCTTAATTTCAACCACACATACTTTTATCATTTTCAATTTATCTTCCAAGTCTGCTGACTTACTTAAATCCTTTTCTTTGCCTGATATCTTCAAATCATCTTCAAATCCGATGATGCCTCTCTCTCATGTCTTTGTCCAACTGCTGCAGTAGTCTCTCAAACCTTCAATTTGCAACTTCCTGAAAACTTGCCATCTATAGATGCCTTGCCAAAAGTATTTTTTATGCCTTCAAACTTGCCATGATTGTCATTATCTTTCAGATGCGAACTTTTATACTTGAACAAATTCTTGATCATATTTGTAATTTTCTGCCAACTAGATCCATAAACCCATCCACAATCCATACACATACAACCTATCATAAAATCGTTATCTCTATTCCAACAAGTCTTTTCTGAATGGTTTTTCAAACCACAATTTCTACATGGATGTAAGTCCCAACATTTGTCTTTCGTATGACCTTTCCTATTGCAATGCATACACTCAACACTCTGCATTTCTTGAACGAATTTATATGAACCTATATCATTTTCTTTGCCTATTACATACCCAATTCCTTCATGTTTTGGCCTCATAACTGGCTCTATTGGGTTTCTCATTCTTTGTTCATTCTTTCCCAAACCTTCACCTTTATAAACCATTTTTTTCATAATTTTTAGACCAATATTTTCTTTAGCTTTTGCATAATCAAAATTATCACAACTGACAAGATCATTAGACTCATCAACATGTTTATCTCCATCATAAATAACTTCAATAAAATCACATTTATCAAATGATAAACACAATTTTTTTGTTCTACATGAAACATCACATGTCGCTTTCTTTGCTTTCAAACATTCATTCTCTTCATTCAATCTTGATATTTCTTTTTTGTATAAACTATTCTCTTCTTCTAATTTCTTCATCTTTTCTTCCAGGTCATCAACCAACTTCACTCTTTGTTTTAGTTCTTCATTTCTTTTATTAATCTCATCAAATAATTTTAACTTTTCTTCTAACACTTTATTTTCCTCTCTAAGTTTGCTCGATTCCTTCACTTGCCAATTATGTACTTCTTCCACAAACTTTAACCTGTTCTCTAGTTCTTCAATTTTTTCTTTATAATCAGTAATTTCATTTAAAAGTTTACATTTTTTTGCTGACCTGTCATTCACAATTGCAAACTATTTTTTTCTCTCTTTCATTAATTCTTCATTTAAAAAATCTATTTCAGAAGCTAAATTTGCATTTTCTTTCAACACTCTTTTACCTTGTTTTCCCATTGCAATGAACAATTAAACTTACCTTTTCACTCTAGGCGAGACTTCTGAAACACCTCTTACCCTATCATGGGTTCTAATTTCCTTCCTTTTCAATGAGCACTTAATCAATTTCTTCTCCTCTTACTGGCTGCCTTTAACCTTCAATTTCTTCTTCAAGGTTAAGAACACCTTTAACAGCTATAACTTTAACATAGAAAACAACAATCTGATTTACTTTTGATAACAATAGTTTTTAAATTCTATGACTCTTTCTTCATAACATTCTTCATCATTTTAACTCCACATTTTACTGTTTAAAGATACAATAACTTTTATCAACCAGCCACAAATACCTTTTCAATATTTACCCCCTTAACATTTGACCTGCAGATCTTGAAATTTCAGCAATCTCCAATAAAACCTTTAATCAACTCGATTTCTCTTATGGTGAATCCTCTCCAATTGCCAACGATCTTATCTGGACGACCTCCTCTCTGCTTCTTTTTATCTCTGCTTCAATCTGCTACAACCTCACACGATTCAATCAATCAGAAATTTCTCCTTCGGTAGCATCTTCAGCAAGCTTCAGACTCACATTCCTTTCCCAATCTTCCTCAATCTTCATGGCTGGCTCTCATAAGCTTTTCACCCAAGACCGTCATCTGCTCTGATACCACTTGTAGAAAACAGGAGAGGTGGATGGAGTTTTAAACACACAAATTCATAACACATAATTTTAATCCAACACTGTGCTGCTGCACATTTTCTATTCATTGCCCAAAGCTTTTACATTGATCCTTTTTTAGAGAGGTGTTGGAAGGTTCCAGAAACTGGTAAGAGTTTAGAGATTACAAGAAAGTTCTGGAACAATGTCGATATATCTATACTTTTATTTTTGTTTTTTGAATGGACATACAACATTTAATGTTCTCACTTATTTCATATCGGTGGGTGCAAGAAATCTCTCGAACATGTTTAATTGGCATAAATTACTAGAGGATTCTATGGCATTTAATGTTTGACGGTGTGGTAGAAATTACTCTTACCAACAGAAGGCGTATTTAGTAACCTACATCCTCCGACAAATATTCACACCCCTTCCACCGTTTTCCTATACGACGTAATGACAGAAATCGAAATGGAGGAGGTGATGCCCCGTTTGGTATAAAATCCTCATAAACACTGTTAGGAGATCAATTTAGGGTTTTCGAATGTCTTCAAAGAAAATCCAATGTCGTCTGCCATATGAAAAATATGCAGTTCTTTGCTTTGTCGAGTGTATACATAAAATGAACCAAAATGAAATAAAATTTGCAGTTGTTTGCTCGCCATGCTTGGGCGCAATCCGTAAAGTTAAAATAAATACAGGTTTATAAATTTGAAAGGAGAGCTTCAGAGTCCTTATACTCCCACAAAAATGAATACAACCTTTTCTATTAAAGAAGATATTTACAAAAATCACCATCCAAAGCTTTCTTTTATAATCGATCCCATGATGTACTGTATGTGCTGTGCGATCAGAAATTACTGTTGCGTATACGTTTCAAGAGAGATGCCGAACTGTTGGTTCCTCAGCGTTTCTAACGAAAGATCCTCCTCTGGTACTCCATCATCAAATATCGCCAAAAGCTTGTCCATATTAATAAAAACATAGATGTGCATTTTATTAAAATAATAAACAATATTTATTAAAAATGATTTAAAAAATGACAAGTTTATTTAAGTATAAAATATGTTTGTAATTATTAAACAAAATTGTAAAAACTAATTAATATTTTGATTTTTTAAAATATTTTTTTATTAATTGAAAAATTAATTAGTTTTTAAATTTAATATAATTAAAATTAAAATTATTTGAATGTTTTTTCTAGATTAAATAATCTAATTGAATTTTTTATTATGATATAATATGTAAGAGTTATCAAAATATGTATGGGGTAGAAATTTGGATGACCAGGATCTCCAGGATCTACTGGCACTGCCTTAGCTGCATAGTTTTCATTCTGTTTTTTTTCTGGGCTAGGCCTATGTGACTTTAGTTATTTTTGCTGGGTTGGGGCCCATGCGGGGTGTGCTTTCCTACCACCCAACTCTTTTTTGTGAATTTTGTACTTTATTTATATTAATATAGATATCTAAAAAAATTCATCAAAAAAAAAAATTGATTGCAAACTATGAATCCATCTATTGGAATGTCAATCCCAAATGGATTAGAATTGTAAAGTCTCTTTGTGATGATGTATTAGCTTTATGTGACACAAATTAAGCAATAATTTCAGGAAAAGTTAATATATTAGGTGTCTATGGAAGAAGACGATAATTAAATTATATTATGTAGTACTACACCACTTAAACCTTGTTAAGAAAAAAAGACAAGAACCTTTTGAAGAAAATTTTCAATTGGAAATTTTTTATAAAGAGTTCTAAAAAAATAATAATAATATAAAAATAAAGTAAATAATTAATTTATTATATTAAAAAATAATAAATTTTGATAAATTGCAGTTAAAATATAGATTATGATATAATATTTTTTAATTTTTTATAAATGAAATTTTATTAAATAATTAAATTTATAATTACATAATGATAATAATAAATATAATATAATATAGATTTTACTAGTTCAATTTTAAATTAAATAATTAAATTTAAATAATTTGAAACATAATTAAATTTCTATAATAATTATAATATAATATATATATTTTTAATTAAATAATTTTTAATCATATAAAAAGATAATATTATTCAAATATAATATAAATTTTAATATTTCATGCATATATGAATAATCAAAACTTAAGGTTAGGAGACATCTCACAGATTTTACATAATTTTTATTTTTTTGATAGATTAATAACTTGCAAGGCCAACACCATATATATTGATTTCCAAAAAAGGTTTACAGAACCATACATACTTCATCACTACTTACATACTAGGAGTAATACTATGCTGCTCCTAACCTACCACCTAACTTATTTACTAGAAGCTAACAATTTACTACTAAACTTATCGAAACCACACCTACTTGGATCTTCTTTCTTTTGGCTTCCAAGGCCCGCGAATTGCAGTGAACAGAGGGTTGTCAGCATGATAACCAAAACCCTGGGCAAAAGATTCCTTGCACATTTGTTTCGTGTGTGCTGCTCGATTCTTTACTGGGTAGTCTAATTTGCACTTTTTGTGGGCTGGGCCATTAGCTATATCCTCCACGTCCCTACCATCATCTTCAACCCAATCTTCCCTAGACTCTAGAAGAGACAGGATAAGTAGACCGAAGAGCTACTCATCGTCAGTGTCCACATTAAAGCCTTCTCTAGCCAGATAAATCCCCATCTCCTCTTTATCCATCGGCTCCATGAGTCTTGCCGCCATCAGGAGGAATTGAAGATTCCTATCAATTTCTTCGCCACACTCAGCCAAAGCCTCAGGTTCCACCATACTTAGGATAGGGAAATTTGGAACAGGCCTTCCATCACTCCACTTAAGCTGGTAGTAGTGTTGTGACATTGGAATTTGACCATGCTCATCGATATTGTCCAACACCGCATCAATTTCCCCCAAGTAGGCATGCTTGAAGACGTGCTAGCAAAGATTTTTAACCCTGGCCTTCAGCAATCCCTCATGGATAGCAATAGCTAGAAACATTTCCGATATATCCGAATTGAGGCGGTGTTTGTGGTATGACCAGATGAACTCATGCCCGAACACCGCTCTCACAACATGAATTAAATACTTATCATTCACTGTAAGGATGCCTGAAGCTTAATATCTGTTACTTCTCCTTGGAAGGGAACCATGGTAGTTGTAGTTTACAGACACACTAGGGTATCCATAGCTTCTTGTCAGCCTTGTATCTAACTTCTCCGAGTGCAATCCATGTGGTACATTTTATCTTGCAGCTCACACTATTTATAGCCAATTGATAACATTTACCAGCCTGCCATCTAGGTTATTGGGCTACACACAGAAAAGCCATATCATGTCCTAATTTCTCGAGGCCATCCACCTGAAGTGACTAATATGTGCCTTGAGATGAGCTACCAGATTTGAAGGGATGATTTTGTTGATGATTCTGACGATCCCGCACCTGCCCAAGCGAGCTTAGCTTTCCACAATAGTTATTGAAAATACCACCTTAAATTATCATTATTGGGGATGATACCTTTCCAACATGGGAGCTTAGTTGGCTCCTACCAAATTGAACTATGACTCCGAGGTCGCCTGCTTAGCCAGTGAATCGGCCATGGAGTTACCTTCATGGTATATGTGGCTGACACAAAATTCCTTGAATGATGAATATAGAGCTCGAATTGGGTATAGCCATCTTTTTAGTATCCAATTTGGGGTAAAGTTGCTTCTTATAGCATTTACTATATTTAGTGAGTCACCCTCGAGATGTACTTTTGATGTTCTGAGATTTTTACCTAATTCGATGCCACACAGAGCCACTCTAATTTCTGCTAGATTTTTTGAAGCTTGACCTATAATTTTTTCTTCTTGAGCTAACACTCTACCCCCATAATCTCGAGCCACATAACCAATACTAGCAGCTCCTAGGTTACCCAGAGAGGCACCATCAAAATTTATCTTTATCCACTCGGGTTGTGGATGTTTTCAGACTGTACCATGCTTGGTTTCTACCTTTTGAGGGGCATTTAGATTACTTGTAACGGAAGGAATATGAAGCCCAACAATTTTTTTTGAGAGATCAATATCCTTGCTGGAGAAGACATTTTTGTGGAAGGGAATGTTTCTTGTAGCACATTTTGTAAGTTCTACGACTACTTTAGTAATACGCCCTAGAAGAAGTTCTCTCCCCAATGCTTGTTCTTGGAAGATACATTTGTTACATTCCTTCGAAAGTTCCCAACAAATTGTGGAAGGAATAATGCGCCAAATGTTGCTGAAGACCCCTTTATGTTGCTTCGATGGCCACACTACTAGCCAATCCCATAGATTTGATGCAAAAGGGGTGGGGAAATTTAGAGTACAAAGGATGTGTTTCCAATAGTTTTCCGCATAGGGGCATCAGAGTAGGAGATGGGATGCAGATTCTGCCTGATGTTCGCAAAGAACACACCTATTGGGGCCTCTAAACCCTAACTTGGAAATTTTGTCCTAGGTAAGAATCCTCCCATGAAATGCTAGCCACAAGAAAACCCCTTCTTTCAGTAAGACGTCTCCCCCCCATCATAAAGAGGTAAGCCATGTTTTTCTTGGCATCCTTTTTTCCTTGATTTTGTAGCCCAGTTTAACTTTATAATCCTCATCTAGTGAGGCACTCCACCATAGAACATCCTCCTCCTCACTGACCGGGAAGGACCTTGCTTCCATTACCCTTTTCAAGGCCTTTTTCTGAGCTTCGGGGGCATTAAGAGAATCTAAATTTTTCCAATTCCACTTCTTGACTCCATGCTCCCAAGTATATCCACCATAATTATTTATCTTTTCACCCCAGACTCTGATAGTTTCTTCCTTGATGTCCTCCAAGCCTTGCATATTGTTTAGTTTGGCGAAGCCATCCCATGAGTCTTCCTAGAAAGAGGCCATTCGGCCATCATGCACTTGCCATGTAACGTGTTTATGGATAATGTCTCTTCTATCACAAATAAAATTCCAGATTGCTAATCCTTTTGGAGGGTTGAGAGCTCTAATTATACCTATGGGTTCGTTTGAATCTAGATATTTCCTCCTTAGGATTATGACCCATTTTTGGTTGCTAGTGTACATTTTCCATACTAGTTTGGCCCCCATGGAAAAATTCATTAACTTCAATTGCCTAATTCCTGCGCCACCCAAGGCCTGAGGTTTGTAGACCTTATCTCGAGCTAGTAAGGGGATTTTATTTAGATCTTCCTTGCCATTCCAAAAGAACTTTCTCATTATTTGGTTAAGTTGGTCCATTACCCCATCCGAGATTTTTAGGCAAGATGTTGAATAGATGGGGATAGCTGCCAAGATTATTTTAACCATGATGAGCCTCCCAGCTGAAGTTAACCATTTACCTTTCCATAATTCTACTTTTTTTTTACAATTTCCTATTACTCTGTCCCAGAAGGATAGTCGATTACCACCAGTAAAAAGTGGCATACCAAGAAATCTCCTTGGAAGACTAGCCGCTTTGATGCCCAAGATTCTTGTGAGGATGCATTGGAGACTTGGTTGGGTGTTAAGAAAAAAGATTTTTGATTTCCTCCAATTGATAGCTTGGCCAGAAGCTTTGTTGTACTTGGACAATATTTCCTTGATCGATCTTGCATCCACTCTTGTGGCTAGTGCAAAGAGGATAGTGTCATCCACAAATTGTTGATGAGTACATGATCCTACTCCAGGAGTGGCCTCAATGCCTTTCCACAAACCTTCCTCTCTGGCTTGACTTATTTTCCTACCCAAAGCTTCAACCATAATTATAAAAAGAAATGGGGAAAGAGGGTCACCTTGTCTTAATCCCCAAGTAGAGTCTATAAATCCCTAAGCCACACCATTTATTAGTATTGAAGATTTAGGCCCATTTATACAACACTTCATCCAAGTTACAACTCCTTTTCAAAGCCAAATCAAGCTAGCAATTCTAGCAAGAACTGCCTATCCACTCGATCATAAGCCTATAATATATCCAATTTCAGGATCATACTTGCCAATCTTATCTTTCTTGCAGAATGCAGAGTTTCATGAGTTATGATTATCCCTTCTACAATTGACCTGCTCGAAATGAATCCACTTTGTTCTTCTGAAATGATTTTATTTATTACCAATCTAAGCCTATTGGATATGATTTTTGAGATTATTTTGTATAGTGTGTTGCATAGGGAGATGGGTCTATACTCCCCCATGCTGCTTGCCTCCTTTTTTGGGATAAATGGAATGAATGTATGATTAATTATACCTAGCATTAATTTTTTCCTCCTTGACTCATCTGGTGCTTTGACAAGATCTTCCTTGATTATTTCCTAGTAAGCTTGGTAGAAAGAGGTTGAGAAACCATTCGGGCCTCGAGACTTATCTACACCTAATTGGAAATTTTCCTTCTTGGTTTCTTCCATACTTATAGGCTTTGAGAGTTTTGAGTTTTCATTATTTGAGATCAATTTCAGAATACACCTAATGAATTCCACCCTTGATTCAAAATCCATTTGATCTTCTTTTTTAAATAGTACTTCGAAGAACCCCACGGCTTCCTGGTTGATTTCTTGATCTAATCTAGCAATAGACTCATCATTGCGTGCCAAATCTAAATTTTTTTTCACATTTCTTTTAGCCAAGGTTGATCAATGAAAGAATTTTGTATTTTTGTCTCCTTCGTGAAGCCACTGTTCTAGAGATTTTTGTTTCCAGTGACATTCCAACCTTGCTAGAGATTCAGACTAAGCTTCTAATAGAACCTTTTCTTTCTTGAACTCTGCCTGCCCCATTCCATCCTTGATTAATTTTTCATTTGAGATTTTTAGTTCGCTTTCTATCTTTTCACTTTCTTCGAATATATTTTTTAAATGTTCCTTATTCCAAATTATTAATTTTGTTTTGATATGTGCAAGCTTCCTATGGAAGGTAAATAGGTGGGAGTGGTTACCTATCCATACCTCATTCCACCAAACCGATATCTGATCTTAGAGGCTTGGGTCTCTCATCCAGATTCCTTCAAACCTAAACGGAGAGACTCCTTTAAGCATATATGAATGTATCACCAGTTGAATTGGAAACTGGTCTGAGTCACTCCAAGGGAGAATTGAAGCCTACAACACTTGGTTCCATTCCCCCAACACTAAGAACCTATCTAGTTTTTTTGCTATTCCAGAAAGTCCCTCTCTTCTATTGGTCCAAGTATAAATTCCATTCTTAGTATTTATCTCTCTCAACATATTTTGATCAACAAAATCCTGGAAGTCTAATTGAGATCTTATCAGGTTTTGTAATGCCCTAATCTTCTCTGAGTTGTTAAGAGTAGCATTGAAATCCCCACCCAATATCATTTTCACTTCTCTTGTTTGGCTCAAGAAGAGGGAGATTTCTGCCTAGAGAGACCTTTTATCTACTGGAGCAATCAGACCATATTCATTGATTAGATTGAATTTTAAATTATTCTGGTAATGGTGAACTAAGACCACCGTCCAATTTTTCTTTACCATCAAGGGTTTTCAACATATCGAGATAGGGTTCCAAAGTACCCCAAGACCCCCTGAATCCCCTTGAGCTTCACTAAACGTGCCTTCCCAACCTCTCCGCCACTTCATCTTCCTTTCCTACTCTTCCTTACTCCATTTTTTTTCCTGAATAATTAAGATATTTGGCTTATCACTATCTATCTAACGCCTAAAGTGGTGCCATTTGCTAGGGGCATTTAAACCCCTAGTATTCTATCTTAGGATCTTCATACCTCCCTGGGAAGGGGGAGACCCTTCCCATTTCTAAGAATTTTTTGTTCAATTTTTGTTTGACTTTTGGCCGCCCCTGCCACCTTCAATTTCTCCTTATTAGGCTTAAGGCCTCTTTGGAAATTTGATTCGATTCATGGGGTTTTCCTTGTCAAAGGTGTTTTCTCAATACCTCTTTCGGCCATTTTCCCTTCTTGATATTCTTCAAAGCTTTCATCATAGTCTGAATCTAAGTCCATACTCCCTATCTCCAAATTTTCCTCTATTCCGACCTCTGGGGTTTTATGATTACCTAGATAAATTCCTGCAACCTGCTCACACGGCCCCACCTTCTCAACTACTGAAAAATATTCCTTTGTTGATTTCACCTAATTATCTTGGAAAATGATAGAGAGATGTGGTGGAGCTTCCCACTAGAATCCTAGATCCGAGTTGATTCCATAGTTGTCTTGAATTAACCACTAGGTTGGTTGACTTGCCCCCTGGCTAATATCCAGGATAGATCCCCTCCCAGACACATTCACTAACTGATCCAAATATATTGAATCCACCAATTCTTTTTTTACAAAAAACCGTATCTTTTCCGGCCTCTACTTCTTTACTACTTTTTTCCAATTTTTTCCCTTGATCTATAGAACTTATGCTGCAGGTTTCCAAAATTTTCAGGTTGACTACCTTATCTTGCTCAGATACTTTAAATTTAGGGCACTCATACATATTGTCCAATCTGCACACCTCTTGAGCCCACGAACCTGAGTCTGATAAGAGCTTTATCACTCTAGGAAACTCCACCTCCTGAGCAATTGTTACATAGGTCCAGAAGAAGGGTCCTTGCTTACTAACCATCTGAGTATTGTCAAGACTTTGAAATTTCCCGAGATGATTTTCAATACCTTCTAAATTTTTCTTAGACCAATATTCTGAGGGAAGATTATAAAGCCTGATCCAAAGAACACTTTCCCCCACCCATTCTTTCCTTGGGTCAAAGTTTGGCTTCCAATTTACCAAGTGAACTTGGGTACCTTCTAAGAAATAGGGTCCTGATTCAGAAAACTTGTTCTTTTGTTCCTGGCGAAGAAATTTGATCAGAAATTAGTTATACCCCAAGGTGTCTACTAAAGCCTCCTCCCCCCAAATATCCTTCCAACAATCATTCATAGCAATCCAACTTTTTTGACCTATTCCCCCCATTTTGATAACACACCAATGCTTCTTAAGTTGTCACGCGCTAAGTTAAATACTTCGATGTTGGCATTAAAAGATGAAATGGAGATAGGGGTGGAATTACCTTTTACTATTGGGCCCCAACACACACTTTCCTTCATCGCTACATCTTTGGGTGGGTGGACTTTGATCGGTTCCAATTGATGCCAGTTTTTGTTCAGGTCTTTTTTAACTCCTCTTTCCCTGAACCACCCCTTCGGATTTGATGCTTTCCTCCCCCTGCCACTGTTGAATGTTAGAATCCTTCCTTGCGCATATCTATTAGGCCGCACCCATTGAGGTCCTTGACCTAACCAGGGTTTGTTCCTTCTATGTCTTTGATGCAATGCCACCTGCTCCTATTGTTGGTAATAGGGATGACATTTATCTACCCACACACCATTTTCCATTACCCATTGGGATCTATGTTTGTCTAAGTCCAAGTAAGGCTGGGGTTTCCATATGCTAACCAGCCCTTGTTTATTTTTTCTATGAATGTGTCGAAGGGGATTAACCTATCCATTTCTTCGCTCCACCTTTCCTTGATGTTTCCTCCCTTGATCAGTGTTGAACCCAACCGCTAGTAGTTGGATGTCTCTAGCATATCATGACACTGCTTTTGCTCCTGCCTTGGCACTTGGAACCCACTGATCTAGTCTTCCTCCTTCGTTGGTTCACTATTTTTCATTTTCCCTAACACGTCCGCCTTTGCAGCCTCACTGGCTTTTTTTGGTTCTCCCATGATCCTCCGTTTTTATTTTACATAAATTTATTATAGGTATATATGCTAGTAAATATAATTTTCTACAAATGATTGAAAAATCAATAAGTTTATATGACCTTTTTTTATTGAGTAGTTGATTGTAAAACATAATATTAATTAAAGTGTTAAATATTCTTGTAATTATTAAATAAAAATTTAAGGGAGATAATTAATGTTTTGATTTATTTTAATTTTCTTTTTTATTATTTAAGAGATTAATTGGTTTTTAAGTTAACAATAATTATAGTTTACATATATCGATTCTTTTTCTAGATTAGTTAATTAAAATATTTTTAGATCGGATTGAGTTGGAGAAGTCACATTTAACAAACCTCTTCCCATGAGATTATCACTGTTTGAGCTTATGATCTTATTGATTGAGTAGGATCACAAACTCTATTAGGACAACTTTCCAATAGGAATTTGAACACTGGTTTCAATAAAAACATTATTTTCTAACCACAATGTCACTCATTTATCATTCAATGATGTTTTGTATCTATTTAGAATTAAAATATTTTATCTAATTTTAAAAAGGATATAAATATGAAGTGCAAGGTTGATTTTTGAGAAAAAATAATATTATTTACTTTCCTAATGTCATGAATGCCAATATTTTCATTACAACCTATTCTTAGTATAAAAATTAAAAAATATTAAAATTCATATATTACCTAATTTAAATGAAAGAGGAAAAAAAAGTAAATTGTAAAGGAGATATATGACATAATGTATAAAAGACATATAAATTACATATGATGAATATATTAAATACTTGATAATATCAAGTATGGATGTTTTTATGGTGTGTGAATATATGCGCATTTTATTTTATTATTTATTAAATAAATAGGATATGGCCCTGATCCCATATAAAATCAAAAAATCAGTCCAGAGAAAACAACCACTAAACATGAACCACAAAAAGTATGAGACAACCAAGGAAACAACACAAAAAATCCTCTCCCCAAATAGAAGGTAGCAAAGAGGAGCCACCAGCAAAAAACAACCTAGAAGCAACAAAAATGCACAACTCTAGCACAAGAGCTAGGAACGATCTACTTTATTTAATAAAACAATGACCTTATTAGATATTTTATTTCATTTCACAACTATTTGTGTTGAATCAAAATGAGATTAGAAAGATCAAAAAGGGAAAAATCCTCTTTGAAATAATAGCTAAGGCTTGATCCACCCTCTTTTTCTTTTCTTTTTTTCTTTCTTATTTATGTCTTTGATATTGTATTCTTATATCTTTTTGCTTCTACATCATTCACATGTGTTTTATTTTATGCATATGTTTTTTTTCCATATGATCTTGATCATTTTCATTCTGTCTCACTAGCATTGGTACACTTGGACCCCTCTTGATGCAAATTTGTTTACTTTAGTGTGAATTTGACATAAGATCATCTTCTAACAAAATGGGGGCCAAATGTAGTATAAACAAATGTATCCCTTTATATTTTCAAACTTGTTTGGGCCCTCCCTATTAAAATAATGTTCATTCATTTCCTAATTGGCCCTATTTTATATCCACAAGCATAATTAAATGCATTTTTTTAACGATAATCCTAACATTTGAAAAATGATAAATCATGATTTGATGTTTGTGGTTATGTGTTCCAGGTCTAGTGTTCTAGGACTCCAATGCCCCTCTCGGCATATGGGTCCCACCTAGATCTTTAGGGATGATTTTAAATATTGCATTGAACTTAAAACTTCTTTGAGTTCGTGTCCCAAGTTTGAGCCACTGAGATTCATATGCCCAATCTGGTGTATAAGTCCCACTGTAATCAAGACCTGTTTTTAAATCAAATTCTTGGTAGGATTTTGTTATCCTAGATCTAATTCTAGCTTCTAGTGTTGTAATTTTAGGAAATTTGGCATAAACATGTATAAATACAAGGTTATTTCACATAATTTCACCTAAGCTTTCAAGTATTCAAGCATTATAGATAATTTATGATCAAAAAAGAATTCAAGAGAAAATCATTAAGCGTCAAGGAGCTACATTGAAGATTCAAGTATCATGTCAAAGTCTTCATGCATGATGTGTGTTTGTGAGCTAACATTTGTGATGTAGGTTTTCATTATTAAATCAAGCATTTAAGAAAAGTATTTGAGAATTCAATCAACATTCAAGATCCACATCCCTTGGAGTCAATTCGCACAATTCTGCAACCTTAATTTCAAGGGTTTGGTGATTCACAATATTTCATTTGTTCATTTATCATTCCTTTATCCTATTTCATTTCATTTCAAGTTTTAATTACCAAAATAGGTTTTGACCAAGGAAAATCCCTCTTCCCTAACACAATACTTTTTCTCTTTTGATGTGCGATTGTAGATCTAGGTTGATTGGAGCTTGAAGATCCTTTGAAGGAAAACTTGAAAAGTTGTGAAAGTTTTCATCTTCATGGAAACTCACCTACATGCCAGAATTCAATCTTTTATAATTGGGAAATCAGATAAAACAAAAGTTAGAGATCACTGGAGGATACAAAAACATTTATCAAACCCTAATACAAGGTCTAAATCAACCCCCCTTGGTGTATGAGTACTTGTATACCCTTTTTTCCAATTTTTCAAGATCTAGATTAGTCACTAGAAGATACCAAATTCTTCTTATATTCTTGTAGTAGGAATAAATTCCCCAGTATGGCGTTTGACTCACAATGCACTTCAAAAAGTAAAATTTCAAAGTTACAAAACTTGTTAGGAATCCATCAGTTTACAAAGTTCCTTTCTATCTAATTTTTGTTTATTAATTTGATTGAATGTTTTTCTATTTCTAGGTTTTTATGCATTAGTGTTTGAATTTATCCTTTTAAGCTTCATTTTAATGGTGAACCCCTATCTAATCAAACCCAAGGAAACTACCTAATTACATCCCTCAATTGAGTCACTTGGTTGAGGGATCTTGGTTTCCTAATGAACTAAAGTATGAAATAGGTCCCTCTGTTCCATCTCCCAAAAGGTAGGCCACATATTTCCTTTGATTAATTTTGGTGAACTCGACCTTTGGACCCTTAAATTTCTAATTTGGAGAACATTGTATTTCTAGATCTAGATTGCATGAACTTTGCATTAGATCTACATTAGTTGATTTTCATTTAGAGAATCTAAATCTTAAATTAATGAAAATTACATATAGGTTGCATTTTTGTATCTTGCATCATTCAATTTCATTGGAAAACTACAATTGTAAATAGTAATTTGAGCGTAAAACCTAGAAACCTTAACACCAACTCATAATTTCTTGAAACTGGTTTAAACACCCTAATCCAGGACTCATTCTTTCATATAGGTGATTTAGTCCCTATACAGTTTGTTTTTCTTTTATGGATATTCTATGCTCTCTATTTTTCACTATTTGAAACTATAAAACATCCTTAGCGGGACTTATACACCTATCTATGCGAATGATTCCTTGGAGACCTACAAAAACCAAATTTTTGAGCTTTCTAGTGATTTTCTATACTTCTTAGGCCTGTTGGTAACCTACTATATTAGTCTAGAAACTTTTGGAAATTAAATTTTCATGCATCTAGGTCAAATCATCCATTTAGTGTATTCATTTTTAAAAGTAATTCAAATAACTCATTTCAATAGTGAAAAACTTTAGATATGTAGGACATTTGTTTACATTTTTGAAGAAACTACACAAATTAGATATCTTACTTTTTCATGTTAGCATGTTTGATTTTAAGAGGTGCGGCTTTAAAATGGTTAAGGATGGATTATATAAGTACAAAATCCCCTCTTATGAGTTCAATTTTGAGTATAGAGATGAGTTCATTAGGAAACATGTTAGCCATCCTTCCACTATATTTCCTAGTTATGAAAACATCTTATAGAAAGAGAAACAAACCATTGACACAATCCTTAATATCACCTTGCCTATCACTCACTCAAACCATAAAATCTCTCCCATTTTTGAGGATGATATGATACAATAAGATAAAAGAATAGATAATCATGAAAACCATAATTTTTCTTCTCCTGATATGTCTCCTACTAGTGATGAAGGTATCTTAGTGAAAGAAGATATAATAAATGAGAATCATGAAAGTATTGATTTTTCTGTCTCCTCCTCCCTCTTCAGAAGATATTATGACACAAGAAGATTACATCATTGCCACTACTTTACTTAGTGCATGTTCATTTCCCAACAACTCCCCTACTTGTGAGAACTCTTTAGCGAAAGATGATACAATCATGAATGATCACTACATTTGTGAAGAGGCTATGTTAGGGTTAAGAGATCTAATGATTGAAAGTTATATAATTATTTCTCACTCTCCAAATGTCCCTAATATTTGGAAAAATATTTTTGAAAGAAAGGATACAATCATTTGTAAGATTTAAAATCATAGTTGTTCTTTCCTTGATGCCTCCCTTGTTTGAGATGAAGATACTTTACCAAATCTAACCATGGAATGTGATGATCATCTAATTTGTTTCTCTCCTAATAGGAAATATATCATGGTCAAACACAATGAAAATATTGAAAGATTTCTTTCAAACAATAGTGATGTGACTTCCATACATGAGGATGATGAAGTGACATTACACTCCCCTTCACTAAAAGATCGTAAAAATAAGGATAAATATGGTGAGGTTATGAACACTATAACTCCCTTGAGTCCTATAATTCTTAGACATCCTAAATATAATTTAATTATTGCACCTCCTGAGGCTAAACACATCCTTTACCCACCCTCAAATCAACTGCAATCTCAAAACAAATATGTCTTTATTCTCAAACTACCTAAGAATAATATGTCACAATAATCAAGGTACAATACCATTTCTCAAACATATAACACTAGTGTAGGAAATTAAAATATAAAATCTTCTCAAAATCTAACACACACCCTTTATCATGATTAGTATTTCAAAACTAAGTAAACATCTAATATCCCTATGAAATAATACATCATGATTCAAAATGAAAATAAATGACAAAGATAAACAAAGAATATAGAACATTAAGTACACCTATTCCATAGTGGGTTGGTGCTACTCTTTGTGTAGAAGGTAGCCCTTTCCCAACCCTTAATAAGCCAAATGAGTTGATACACAATTAGATTTAAAGTGAACTCAAGTTTCCTATAGTGAGAATTCTTCAAGATGTAGATGAAAAATTAGAGAAAATGCCTTGAATTTATAGGAGAGATTGAGGAGAGGAGAAGCCAAATTGAAGAATGTGGGACTAATCCCCAAAAAATAGGAGAGAGCCACTTGTTACAATGTGATTGGGCCATGATTGTGCAATTTTTGGCCAAAGTTCCCATTTGAAATTTCAAAGTGGCACTAAATGCATGTAGTTGAAGGATTTCGGGGGGAAATTTGTTTGAACAAAAAAATCAAACAAGGGGAGTTAATGAGGGCATATTCCTTGGGAATATGCCTTGTGAGGAAAATAGATATTTTAATAAATCAAAATAAATGCTTTATTGTGCAAGTGGGAAAAATATGAGGATGGGAAATGGGTTAGGCTTAGCATTAATAAGGGATTTGACTAATTAAGCTAGTGATTAGTTAATGTGACATTTGATTTACATTTTTGGATTTGATTTAAATCAAATGAGAGGAAAATTAATATTATTCATTTTATTAAATACAAGTGATTTAATTCAATCAAGAGACTTTAGGAGATAAAAAGTGATTTATTTAATTAAAGATACCACCTTAGGAGATTATTCAGATAAACCTGATTTGTTTAATTGATGGGTGAAATATTACTAATCAATGATGTTAATCAGTACTGTTAATTTTGCATGTCTACATTTTCCCCCTCTTTGAAACAATGTGCTTGTTTTATTGGTTCAAAGAATGATGCCACTGACATCGAAATTAAAAAAAAATCTGATTTTTTCGGATTCCCTAGTGGAAATAAGTATGTTAGTACATTGCCCCCTCGATAGATTGAGTGAAAAGATCCAATTTGAGGTCAATCTCACAAAAAAGATGTTCAAACTGGATGTATGGATGGCTATGACTATATGATCTATATGATAATGATGATGTAAATGAAATGTTTGGAAGATGCTTAGAATAACAAATCTATATTTTTTTAAACATCTTAAATGATTATGAAATGCATGTGAGATGGATGAGATGGATGATGTTATCCTATGATGATAGGATGCAATTATGAAAGATGAGAGTGTGGATGCGAGATGGATGCATTTTTAGCATGAAAGAGGATAGAAGAATGAGAGGGATGAACCCTTAAATCCAAGGAGATGTAGAAGTCCAATAAGTCCATTAGTCATCGAGACTTTATTGGATATGATGATGAATGATGATGATGATGATGTATTTCTTATCTAAGGATGGGAGAGATTAAAAGCATACCCTTCTTTATGTATGATAACACACATAGGTGATATGCATCAAGGTATTAAGAACTAGGATGACATTGTGCCTAGTGTAATGGAATTTGACTTGTCAAACAAATAGGATTACTCTTGTTCACACTTGACAAATGAAACCTTATTCAGAATGTAGTTCAGATATTCTAGACATCTCAGGCCAAAACATAAAAAGGAAAGCCTTCTTATGTGGTCAACAAGACACCTATAACATCCTTCCTACAAAAAAAACAAAGTATGCATGATGAAGTTATTTTACAAAAACATCCAACAAGCAAAACAGATAAAAAGATAATGATCATTATCCCATTCCTTTCTCACTAAATCCTTATGTTTAGAAATCATCGAGAGGTCTTTGGAATGAGTGCAAAAAGAGATAAGTCTAAAAAGACCAAGATAAAGGAGGAAAACAAGCTAATGTTCTTCATACCACTAGCCAAAGACAAAACTATGGTGATACCTAATGTTGATATCCATCACAAGAAGGTTACATTCCTAGGACATGTTGTGATCAAGGTTTTGATGAGGTTGATTGGATGATAAGCTATTGATACTCCGATTTGAGAAACTTGTTGACTGACTGATCTAGACTTGAGACTTTGAGGATTGAGAATTCACTTTGGAACCTGCTAGACTTGCTTCAGATTGCCTTACCAAAGAATGAAAGTGGCGATTGATTTATTATGAACGGTTATTATTGCTAGTGAAAGCGAGATGAGACGGGTGCACCATTTTGGGTTTTTTCAAAATTTTTGAGGTTGTTTTGGAATTTTGAGATGTTTTTCAAATGTTTTTGGTATTTTCAAGATTTATAATGAAGAGACTGACATAAAGACCTATCCTAGGGGTCTCGCAAGCTGATCCATAGGTTAGCCTTGCCTACATTATACACACATTGACCACATAGTTTGACTAATGACAGACTTGACTAAATGATGATATAGATGGGAAAATGGATTGACATTTCAACAGACGCCTAGAGGACTAACCTTGTAGACGTCATAATCTGCAAATGGTTAGTAAACTCACAAACCAACATGATAGACATGAACATCTTTATGAAATATTGCATTTAGTTAAACATGCTAAGACATTGAACAACAAAGAAAAACTTAATAAAGCGTATAGACATGAATGCAAAATTATTCCATAGTGGATTGGTGCCACTTTTTTGTGTAGGAAGCAACCCTTTCCCAATCCTTGATAAGCCAAATGAGATGATAGAAAATGAGATGCTAATGAACTCAAGTTGCCTATAATGATAGTGCTCAAATTGTAGATGATCAAATGAGAGAAAATGCATTGCATTTATAGGGGAAGTTGAGAGAGGAGAAGCTAAGATTGAGAGATGTGGGAGTAAATCCCATCAAATAAGAGAGAGTTGCTTGTCACAATGGGATTGGCCCATGTTTGTGCATGTTTTGGCTATTGTGCCCATTTCCAATTTGAAAATGGTAATAAATGAATATGGTTGAGGGTTTTTGGGGGGAATTGTGTTTGTCCAAATAAGTTAAACATGAGAGTTAATGAGGGCATATTCCTTGGAAATATGCCCTTGTGAGGGAAAATAGGTGTTTTAATAAATCAATTTAAATGATTTATTGTGCAAGTGGATGAATCTAGAGGATTTAGGTGATTACAATTAAACTAATCACGATTTGATTAATCTAACAAGAGTTTAGGTGATATGACATTTGATTTCAATTTTTGTATTTGTTTGTAATCAAATGAGAGAGAAAATGCAGATGAGTGATTTAATTAGATATATGTAATTTAATTAAATCGGGAACTATAAGAGATAATTAAATAATTGGATTTATTTAATTTTGAGAGAAGTGAATTAATTAAACTGGTTTATTTAATTAATAGATGAAATAATGTTGAATGAAGTATGATTAGATGCATGCATATATTTTGCATGTCTACATTTTGCCCCTCTTTGAAGCAATGTATTCGTTGCATTGGTTCAAAAAATGATGTTGCTGACTTTGGAATTAAAAAAAAAAATTATTTTTTTCAGATGCCCCAACGAAAAGAAGTACATTAGTACATTTCCCCCTCGAGAGATCGAGCAAAAATATTGAGCTCGATCTCACGACAAAGAGGTCCAAAATCGATGTATGGATGGTTAGAATATAATGATGATGTAAATGAGATGTTTGAAAGATGCTTAGAATAAAAAATTTATATTATCCTAAACAACTTAAATGATTATGAAATGTATGTGAGATGGATGTGATGGATGATGTTTTCCTATGATGATATGACGTGATTATGCAGGATGTAGGATGGATGTGGGATGGATACATTTTTAGTGTGAAAGATGATAGAAGAATGAGAAGGAT
The DNA here is from genome assembly GCA_007115665.2 of Sequoiadendron giganteum. NCBI lineage: Eukaryota > Viridiplantae > Streptophyta > Pinopsida > Cupressales > Cupressaceae > Sequoiadendron > Sequoiadendron giganteum. Next base: position 81,702,759 of record CM021106.1, on the reverse strand, counting down.
CAACCCTTAAATCCAAGAAGATGTAGAAGTCCAACAAGTCTACTAGTCGTCGATACTTTATTGGATATGATGATGAATGATGATGTATTTCTTATCCAAGGATGGGAGAGATAAAGAGCATACCTTTCTTTATGTTGGATAACACACGTAGGTGCGATGCATCAAGGTATTAAGAACCAGGATGGTGTGGTACCTAGTGTGATGGAATTTGACTCATCAAACAAATAGGAGTACTCTTTTTCACACTTGACAAACATAACCTTATTCAGAATGCAGTTTAGATATTCTAGACATATCGAGCAAAAACATAAGGCAAGCCTTCTTATGTGGTCAACAAGATACCTAAAACATCCTTCCTACAAACAAAGAAAAGTATGCATGACAGTTATTTTACAAGAATATCCAAGAAGCACAATAGATAAAAAGATAATTATCATTGCCCCATTCCATTCTCTCTAAACCTATTTTTTTTAGGCATCATCGAAAGGTCCTTGGAATGAGCACAAAATAAAATAAGTCAATAAAAGACCAAATAAAGAAACCAAACAAACTAATGTTCTTCATACTGCTAGCCAAGACTAACTACTGTGGGTTACTTGATGCTTATGTCCATCATAGGAAAGCTTCATCCTAGGACATGTTGTGATCAGGGTTTTGATGGGACTGATCTGACTGATAAGCTATTGATATTCTGAGTTGACCAACTAGCTTGCTTATTGTCTTAGACTTTCAAGACTCTGACGATTAGAGTGTTCACTTTTGAACCTGCTAAACTTTCTTTTGACTAACTCACCAAAGGGTGAAGGTGATTAATTTTACTATGAGTGATAAAATTCGTGGGTGAAATTGAGATGAAATGGATGCACCATTTTGGATTTTTCAGATATTTTGAGGTTGTTTTTGGTATTTTGAGATGTTTTACAAATGTTTTTGTTATTTTCGAGGTTTTTGATGAAAGGACTAACTTGAAGACCTATCCTAGGGGTCTCGGGAGATGATCCATAGATTAGCCTTGTCTACATTATACATGCATAGACCACATAGTTTGAATGATGACGTACTTGAATCAATGATTATATAGATTGGAAACCGGATTGCCATTGTGATAGACGCCTAAGGACTGACCTAAATATAAAATAGATGGGCAAATGGATTGCCAATGCAACGACACTTGAGGATTGACCCTAACTGTCTCGGGGGATGATCAAAGATCAACCTTGCCTACGTTCAAGCTCAGAGACAACATAGTTCAGACAAGGTGAAATACTGACAAGACTCAATGATGAATTTTTTGAATATTTTTTGATATTTTGACATGTTTTTGGATTTTTGCATAATTTTGACGATTTGGAGGTGGATATGTAATGATATCAATGCTTTGATTTGAGATTTTGTTGAAAACCAAGCTTAAGGTTGATTGATCAGATCAATGGATTGATAGTTTGAATAAGTGTGTTAAGTCAAACAAAAGTGATAATGCACTTATAAAATCTAGGAAGTTTTGTTATCCTAGAGTAAACTTGTACAAAAGAGGATGATTTGACTAAGTGTGGTAAGTCAAACAAGTATATGATTGATTGGATAATCTGACTAAGTGTGTTAAGTCAAATAAGATGATAATGCACTTGTAAATTCCAAGAAGTTGTGTTATCCTATAGTAAACTCGTGCACAAGATGATAGTTTGAATAAGTGTGTTAAGTCAAACAAGGTGATAATTGATTGGATTTGATTGATCAAGATTTGATGAAGCTTGATTTGGAACAAAATTTCTTTGAGGATTTGATATTGATATTCAATGAAAAATAAAGCTTGATAAGGAATGTCTTCCTGTCAAAATATTCCATGGGCTAGTGACTTGGATTTTTGGCTGACTAATTTGATTTCACATTTACCAATGCTCAGATCACCACATAAGTTGGATGATACAGATCAAGATTTATTCTCAAAGTAAGATGCAAATATCTACCCCCAGTGTCTAGCAATTTTTGAATGACCATGGGTGGATTCTTGGATGAATGAATATGGATTATCTTGTGATAAGATAAGGGTGTTCAAATAGAGGATTCTCATTCGGATAATGCTTGAAGGCTCAAATAAAATTGGGTAGGATGACATCAATGAAAATGACCCATGTCAAGATGTTTACCATAAACAAGTGAATGCCTGAAACTTTGTCAAGATAATGCAAATAGATGGTAATGGGTTAGATGAACGGTTCATGGATGAAAAAATCATATGGATAAAATGTTGGCTTTATTGTGAATGTGATAAGATGCTTTCTCCTAAAATAGCGCATGTAGATGCTCGATTCTACACATGACGCATGTTTGCTAGGTTTTCATCATGGTACCTCTCCAAAGCGCCACTGAAATGGTTTTCGCTAAAGGACGATTTTTTTTCTTTACTATTTTCAATCATTTTTCTGATTTTTTTGGAATTTTTTATTTTTTTTATTTTGTTTGTTGTCGCCAAGATGCCTATTTGCCCAGTTTTCATCAAGGTGACCATTTTTTCAGGACATTTTTCTAATTTTTTTTAGTTTTATTTTTTTTGTATTTTCTGAGAGATTTTAAGCTGATGTTGAATCACCTAGTGCTACTAACATTGATGCTTCTATAATAATGTGCCATCGATATCCTGCTTGAAGAAGTTGCTTTTCTAAGATATATGCACTTGCATGCAACTTTTGAGATTTTTGATTTTCTTTGTTGATACTGGAGTTAACTCTGTCTTTGTGCGCACATTGCAATAGAGTGCCTTTTGAATCTTATAATGAAAGGTCATTGCCAAAGCATGGTCAATGTGAGAATTGGATATCATGCATGGAGGCATGGATGGAATGCGTTCAATAGTAAAATATGGATTGGTTGACATTTTGGACCCTTTGACTCTCCAAAGTTGGGAGGATGGACAATAATGAGTGGATATGGAAGTGTGTGTGGAATCAAGGCCAACACCTTTATACACTTTGTATGTTGCTTGAGAATCTTTCTTTTTCTTTTTTGGACATCTTTGATGGATACTTTTCCCTTTTCTATTTTTCCCCATAGTTTCTTTCACTAATGGAGTTTGATAAGGATAATTTTTCTTTGTATTCTTTGGTATCCATATGTATTTGATTTGTCCTTTATGCTTCGCTACTTCTTTGATGATATTCTTCATCCTTTGATTCAAATCATTCTTTTGTTGTTGGTCCCAATTTGTGGATGGGGTGATAGGTGGATGAAGATTTATGAAATGGCAGGTTGTATTATTGGCATTTGGTTTCATCATAAGGATCCTTCGTGCTCCCTATGTTGACATTTGCTTGAGACAAATTTGCCCCCAATTTTTTTGAAATATTACTGATATGTTGAGATCCCTTGATTATGAAATAACCAAGGCCTTGATGCTTAGGATTGCCAACAATCTATACTGGTTCTAGGATACCCTGTTTATGTAGGCCTAATCCCCTACCTTGATAATTCATTTGCTCAAAAAAATTATCTGCAATAGGATATGATTTGTCTTGGAAGTAGGGTGCTATTCCTTTTGTGCTTTGTGGTGTATCTTCAAAAGTGACAACTTCTTTATTGATAAAATACCTTGCCCTTAAAAAGGTGAGTGATCCAATTTTATAACTGATGGGATCCTCTATATGTGGGATGAATGACTTATTGATATCTTTGGCTTGATCTTGTGAGATATTAGATTGTAATGCTTCTTCAAGAAGTGTTGTTGATTCATTGTCCACATAAAATTCTTCCTCATGATTTGCTTCACAGGATGTTGTTTCTAATTTATGATTTATGTAAAATCCTTCCTTATGACCTATTTCTGCTACATCTCCACAAGATTTTTCTGATATGTCTTGATATGATGTCTCTGATTCACAACTTTTGTAGAAGCCTTCTTCATGATCTATTTCTGCTAGGTCTTTAGATTTTTCTTGTTCATGTGTACAAATGTTAAGAGTAGGAGAATCTTGTCCCTCAGTAATGATATAAAAAGTATGAGACTCTTGTTTTGAATGAAGATCATCTATGTGTCCATCCAAAGAAATCATCTCCTGGGTAGATGGACGAGTGTGCTATATGGATACGATAATCATTTGTGGCATCTTGTATAGATAAAAGAGTGCCCATTAGATCATTATAGTATCTTGGAGATAATAATTTTTGATCTTGACTAATTCTGGAATTACTTTTGACATGTTTTGGATCAAGTTCTTGACATGGGTCGATTTCAAAGGATGGATTGCTCTTTTGGATATTTTCATTAGGCATGGAAAGTGGCTTAATATCCTCCTGATCTTTGAATGGGCTTGGATCAAATGGTGAATTATGGATTTCTTCAATATCTGCAACTATGAGGTCAAAGGATGCCAATATGTCCTGGAAAAGACGATTGCTAGACCTAAGTGAAAGATTTTGATCATGCTTTGGAGTAAATTCTTGAGATATGTCCTCTGACTTGCTAGGTAATGTAGAGACATTGTCAACACGATCATTGGTGGATGGATCTTGATCTTCATTTTCAATGATTTTGGTGGGAGTTTGTTGCAAGCTCTGTTGTGCGTTCAAGGCCTGCTGATATGTTTGTATTTGCATCAACAAGGCTTGTTGTTGAGCCTGTTGTTGTTGTTCCAACAAACCTTGTTTTCGTTCCATCTGTTTTTGTTCCCATAAAGCATGTTGTTGGTCTAGTTTTTGTTGCGCTTGGTATTTTGCTTGCCTCTTTCGAGCTTGGTGTTGGGCTTAAGCTTGAGTCTGAGCTTGTGCTTGTGCTTGTTGAGCAGCTAGTTGTGCAGCTTATTGGTTTTGCAATGTCTTTTGGTGAGCATCTTGCAATATGATAGAGAATGAATTTTCCATGTTGTGTTTTGGTGGTGGATTGGAAATTATTCCAACCATAAGACCAAGTGATGTTGACATTTCCTGAATTGGATCTTTGTTGGGTATTGTTGGTGGATTTTGATCATGATTGAAAAGTGGCCCTTGGTGTGTGTTGATTTGATCATTGAATGAGATGGAAACATCTTCAATATTTTCATTTATGGATTGATATTGATCACAATTTTCAACAAGTGTGGAGGAGAGATTGTCAATGCTATTGCTAGTGGTTGAATTATGATTAATGTCCCTAATAGCTATTAGATTTTGATCAATCAGAACTTGGATGATATTTTTGTGTCAAATACAATCTGATGTTGTGTGTCCCTTTACTTTGTGAAAATCACAAAAGTGTTTCTCATCATACCCTAGTGGTTTCACCATGGGTTCATGATAATTTACATAACTAGAGATTTTGATGAGATTTTCTTGGATTAGTCATTGCAAGACCGATTCGATTGGTTCCTCAAGTGGGGTGTATTTTCATTTGTGATGTTGTGAGATTTGCACTTTAAATTGACCTTGTGGAGATTGATTTTGGAAATGTGGAGATTGATCTTTGAGATGCGATGATTGATCTTTGAAATGTTGTGATTGAGTTTGTTATTGATTTTGTTGATATCCAACCTATTGATTTGGATATATTGTTGTTGATGTGATTGTGGAGACAACTCAATGATTTGATGACATGGTTCAACCAATGGAAGAGTATTTATTTTGGGGTGGAGATGTCTCTTGGTGCAAAGGATCAACTATTTTTGCAAGTGAAGCAATTTTATCCCACAAACTTTGATCTTGATGTTGAACTTGACACCCTTGATATCATTGAATTGGTCGTTGAGCAAGTATATTCAGAATGCATCCTTGTGGTGCTTTCTTGGTATTGTGGACAAGTTGATTCTAGATAATGCTCTGATTCGGTGTGATGTTTTGATTTGGTGTTATAGATTAAATGTGAACATTGTTGTGGTTGGGAATCATATTGCCCTAATTTAGGTAACTTTGATTTTACATTGGGTTACCTCGGCTTGGATCCATACATGGAGTTGTAAACATATTACCTTGATTTTGAACAACTTTGATGGGATTTGCAAACATATCTACCCCAAAGTTTACCAAGTGTGGATTTTAAATGGACATGTTTGGTAAAGTTGTACTTAGTATATATGGATTTGGTGGGATAATTTTTTTTGAAAGACTCATTCATTGAGCGTTTGATTGATAGATTTGTAGATTTGGACTTGGATTTAAATCTACCATTGGGAAAGGTGTTCCACACCTTAGATTGGGCCTACTCCCATTCATATTGTTGAGGCTTGGAGGGGATAATGATGCCATGTATGGATTGCATAAATGTGAGTTTTGATAATCAATTGGCATTGTGAGACTTGGATAGTCTGGTTGAATTGGATTACTCATGATGGATGGATCAAGTTTATATTCCATGTCCCTCTTGTGTTGTGACCTTGTTGCGAAAGAGAACATTTAAGGTGTTTAGGACCAATTGGATGTTTGAACTTCTAGGAACTTTGGATCAATGCTAGACTTTAGGAATTGATTCGATTCGATTTTGATTGGTTGATAGTTTGGCTAAGTGTGTTATGTAAAACAAGATGATAATGCACTTGTAAACCCTAGGAAGTTGTGTTATCCTAGGGAAAAATTGCACAAGAGAATGTATTGGCTGAGTATATTAAGCCAATCAAAGTGATCATGAACTAGTAGACCTTAGGAAGTTGTGTTAAATCCTAAAGGTAAATCTTTTCAAGAGGATTGATAACTTGACTAGGTGTATTAAGTTGAAAAGGTAATGAAAATTCTAACATGAATGATGTTTTCAAATTTCCAAAAGTCGTTGGTGAAATGGAATTTTGATAAATGATCAAGATGGGTGAAGTGTTTGACTTGATCCTAGACAAAACCTAAGAGGGACTTGTTTACAAGACCAAGGTTTTGAAGAACATGTTTTTCCCTAAGATTAATTCAAACCAAGAAGCCAATGTTTGCATGAAAACCATATGACCCAAAATAGAACAAGCACATGTGAGGTTCAATTTTTTGTTATCTTGCTTAGATTCAGTTCCTTTTGATAGAAGCACTTTTTTTATTATGTTTTTCAACTGAATGTCCAATGTCCTAACTTTCTTTCATCCCACAAAGTGCATTATGTGGAAATCAAGGAATTCAAGGCAAACGTTACCTAGCATTGAATTTGGGAGAAAAAAATTGAGATGTCTGAATGTTTAGAAGCCTTCTAGGGATAAGAACCCCTAAGGAAAAGCAGTAACATTTGGAAACCTCCAAGGTATTTGTTCTTCCAAAGGGTTTGAAATTTTGATGATCCATTGAATGTTTGTATTCCACTGTTTTGGATCCAAGAAATTTTTATTGATTCAAAGCACATGTACAACCCTAGGCTGGAAAAGGCAATATTTGTCAAGTTCCCACTTGGACAAATCCAACTGCGTTTATTCTATGTGGATGACTAGATGCTTGACCACACTATCTCCCCTCCACAACACACACTTCTCGGGTTATCCAAGCATCAATACCCATGAATCTCCCATGGCATACTTTTCATCTCTACAACAGAACCGCATGTATAGGTGGGGTGGCTTTAGAGGACATGACCTCTTGCGCCAACAAGCATAAGGTATTTTTTGGCCTTTAAACAAAAGTTTGTAGTAAGGGCATCCAGTTTAGGGGGTGCAATGATAAAATCCTTGTGAGAGATCTCACAACCCTTAGAACAAGGACTTTACACATCATAAAATACTGGGGGAGAGTTATCATGCATTGCTTTCCATTGCCCATGGATTTCACCATGAACACAAATTTCTATAGTGGTTTGGAAGAGCTTGGTTTTATCCCGTTACCGCCTGAGTTGTTCCCTTGGGGTGAGTACTTTTTCCCACCAAGGAAGGCCCTCTAAAGGTACACAATAGTGAGTAATTGCATTTTTAGTTTGATCATCTTTGTTTGCGTGAACAAATAAAGAACACTCACAATGCCTTTTTCTCACACTAGACAAGTTTGTTTAGTTTTAAGTTCCCAAATAGAAATGTGAAGGAAATCCTTTCAAAAAATTAATATAAAAAAAAATGCTTTTGATTCTAAAGATTGCTGTGAAGCGTGAGAGAAGCGCATACACATTTAAAATGATGTTAACTTGTGAAAAAGATTGCAAAACATCAAAAACACTTGCTCATTTTAGACCTCAAAAGCAGTTATTTTGATTCATTTTAAAGCACCAAAATGAGATGTGAAGTTTGTCTTGTCCAATTTTAAGTCCAAATCAAAATTTAGTAAATTTCTAAGGTTCTTTTTAACCAACTTTGAAAAGATCAAATTATTGATTGATTTTAAGCCCAAATCGAAAAGTGAGTTGGTTTAAAACAAAAAACGAGAGTAGAAAATGAAATCTCTAAGAATTTAAAAATGCTATGTCAATTTTAAATTTGATGCTTGGGTAAGTGCACCAATCTATGACACAATTTTGGCTCTTAAGATGCCACTTTATTTCTGAAATTAGGAAAATCTTATTTGCACGAGAAAATAAAGATAGTTATGCTCTAAATTTCAAGATGCGGCAAGAACAAAAGTTGAAGTACTCCGAGTCTAGTTTCTAAGCTACTATTTTTTTTAAAAATTCATGAAGATTAAGGGTCTCAAAAAGGGGGGTCCCAAAATAGGTCCTATTTTTATCAAAAAAAATAGCATAGTGCCTAAGGGCTCCCCCCTTTTTGGTTAACATTTTTTTAGAATTTCAAAAATCCCAATTGTGAGAAATTAGCTAACACCATGTAGTTTATCCTGCTTCTTTCGGATAATTTTTTTAATGAATATATAATATTTTATGAATTTTCAAAGTGGACACATCCTGAAAAGCTGAAATTTGAGTGTGCTCCCCCCCAATTTTTTGCAAACTAATTGAAAATTGATTTTTTTTTTTCATCATGTGTAGAATGGAGTCTAGTTTCAAAAAGCGTAATTTGTTTCATGTTCCAATGAAGGTGTAAAAATCTATACTAAACCTAGCACATGTTGGTTTTTTACCAAAATCGGAGTCATGTACAATAGAAGCCATGGATCAAAACCTTAACTAAATCAAAATGAAAAAGAAATTATATATTTAGATAGCTGAGATAGAGGTTAATGCTATCACAGCTTTTTTAATAAACTTGCATTGAAATACATGCAAATGAGATGGGGAGCATGGTAAAAAATATGAGAAAATTTAGAAAATCCTATTAATTAACACGTCTAAAGCAAGCCTTTTGCGCCAAATTTGGCAAGTGCCAAATTTGGCTTATCACATTTGGCATGTGCCAAATGTAATGAATCATTTGGCGTGCGCCAAATGTGATGAGTCATTTGGCTTGCGCCAAATGTGATGATTCATTTGGCATGCACCAAATGTGATGAGTCATTTGGCATGTGCGAAATGTGATGAGTCATTTGGCAAGCGCCAAATGGCCTGCTTTGCATAGAACTAGATTTGTGCTTTCTTTGTCAAGGATTATATACATGAAATAAAATTTTAAGTATAAGCTGACATTTACATATGGAAATTTACTTTCTTATACTTTAAGTTATATTTCATGTATATATAGGGAGGATTTTTGAGAGTGGTTTCAAATCTCTAAGAGTTATAATGAAAATTCTAGTTTTTGGAAGATCTTAAAACTTTCAAACTTAGTTAAATTTCAGTAATCAGCATGTCAAATTTTAGTAATCAAGAGGTCAAATTTTATACTCAGGAGGTCGAATTTCATCTATCTCACTCATTTTCATTTCTTATTCTCTAGATCTCTCTCTCTCACTAACTCCATCCCTTTATCTAAAAATATCTTCCTTGAGCTCAAGAACTATATCTCTACATGTCCATCTCTCTCCTTCCCTCTCCAATATCTATCTCCCTCCCTCCTTCCCTCTCTACATTTTTCTATCTCTCATCCCTCTCCTTTAATTTCTATATTTCTCTCTCTACTCTCTACACCTACCTATCCCTCCCTCCCTCTCCTCTCTTTCTCTCTCTCTTTGCTTCCCTCATTCTCTCCTCCCCTATCTACTCTCTATCTTGTCATTCTCTCTCCTTCCCTCTCTAGTTCTCTGTATCTCACTTCTCTCTCCTTCCCTCCTTCCCTCTCTAATTTTCTCTATCTCCCTCTCTCTCTCCTTCCCTTTCTACTTCTCTTTATCTCACCTCTCTTTCTCCCCCTCTCTCTCCCTCTCTCTTCTTTTCAACCACGTTTTCTCTCTACTTCTCTCTATCTAACCCATCCCTCTATACATCTCTCTCTCTCCCCCCTCCTTCCATCTCAATCTCTCCACCTTCCTCCTTATCTCTCTAATTTTAAGCTCCATCACACATCTCTATCACCTATCTCACTTCTCTCTTTCCCCTTCCCTCTCTACTCTCTTTCTCTCTATCTCACCCCTCCTCTCTCTTATCTCTCTCACCTCTATCTCTCCATCCCTACCTCTTCCTCCCTCTCTCCTTCCCTCTATTTTTCTCTTTATCTCCTCCTCCCTCTATCTACCTAGACCTATCTCTATTTTTATCTCATCTCTCTCTCCATCCCTACCTCTCCCTATATCTCTCCTTTCATATCTACTTCTCTCTACCTAGTTGTCCCTCTATACCTATTTCTCTCTCCCTCCTTGCCTCCTCTCTCAACATCTCCACCTTCTTTCCCTCTCTAATTCTCTCTCTCCCCTTTCCCTCTTTACTTTCTTTATCTCTATCTCACCCCTCTCCTTCAATATCCCTCCCTCCCTCCTCTCTCTCTATCTCACCTATCTCTCCCTCCATACCTCTTCTTCCCTCTCTCCCTCCATACCTCTTCTTCCCTCTCCATTCCTCCCTCTTCTCTCTCATCCTTCCCTCTCCCTCTCACCTCTCCACCTCCCTCCACTCTCCACCCACACTATCCATTCCCTCTCCACTCTCCATCCCTTCCTCTCCATTCATCTCCACCACCTTCTCTCACTACTCCCTCCCCTCTCTCTCTCTATCTCTCCTTTCTCCTTCTTCTCATTCCCTCATCTCTCTCTCTCTCCGTCTCTCCTCTCCCATCCCTCTATCTCTCTCCCCTCTCTTTCTCTCTCTATCTCCTCTCTCCATTCCTTCCATTCTCTCTCTCCACTCCCTCCTCTCTATATATCTCCCTCTACCATATTTTCCACCCCTATATCTCTCTCTTG
>CM021106.1:81658882-81691580 GCA_007115665.2 Sequoiadendron giganteum | reverse complement strand
CCCCTCTAGCCTCTACCCTCTACCCTCTACCATTAACTCTTAACCCTCTACCCTCTATCAATTTTCCACTCCCTCCCTCTCTCTCTCTCACTAACTCCCTATATCTCTCTCTCCTTTACCCTTAACTCTAAACCCTAAACCCTTAGCCCTTAAACCCTTAAACACTCTATCCTCTACCCTTAACTCTACCCTCTACTTCTCTCTTTCTCACACACTCACTAACCCCCTCTATCTCTCTCCCCTCTACCCTAAACCCTAAACCCTTAACCCTTAAACCCTAAACCATTAAACCCTCTACCCTCTACCCTTAACCCTCCCTCCCTCTGTCTCTCTCCCACTCCCTCCCTCTCTCTCTCTTTCAAGTCTCTCCATCCTACCCCCTCTCTCTCTCTCGGGTCTCTCTCTCACTCGCTCAATCCATATATATTTGTCCGTCCCTCATCTTCTCTCCTTATCTCTATCTCACTTCTCCCTCCATCTCTCCCTCCATACATCCCACCTTCTCTTCCCTAGTCTCTCTTTCTCAGTCACTCCCTCTATCTCTCCCCCCTCTACCCTTAACCCTAAAACCTAAACCCTTAACCCTTAAGCCATCTACCCTCTCTCTCTCAACCATCTCCCTCCTACACCCTCTCCCTCTCTCAAGTCTCTCTCTCTCACTCACTCACTCCTATGTCTCTTCCATCTACCCTTAGCCCTAAAACCTTAAACCATCTATGCTCTACCCTCTATCTCTCTCCCACTCCCTCCATCCCTCTCTATCTCAAGACTCTCCCTCCTACCCCCTCTCCCTCTCTCAGGTCTCTCTCTCACTCACTCCATCTCTCTCTCTCTCCCCTCTACCCTTAACTCTAAACCCTAAACCCTTAAACCTTCTACCCTCCCTCCCTCTATCTCTCTCCCACTCTTAAGGCTTTGTTAAACTTAGGCGGGTGCACCTATATGAACGACACAAATTTGGAATTATGTTTCCTACTTGACCTAACTATCCACAAATGGAAATTTGATAGGTGAAAGATATGATCCTAATTTGCTATAAATTGTATATGTAACATCAAGGCATGTATTAATATGTTCAATTAAGAGATGTCAAATGAAAATAATAAAACTAATGTAATGAAAATAAGGGACACCAGTGCCTTGTTGGGTAAAACAAAGTCAAATGAAAGCCTTTAATGAATGGTTTCTATCTAGCAGGTTCCCTAATTGTTTGACATATAGTTATGAGTTTACAACTAGTATAAACATGCAAGAATGTACTTGATAAACCCTATTTGAGGTAGAATATCAAATCTAACTATCTGATTCTTCTTACTGATCCAAATGACATTCCTAGATTACTGTAATTGATTGAAGGGAGTTTTAATTCTTATTTAAAGAATCTAATGAACCAAATCACAGAGAAACAACAAATGTGTATTGATAAATCGAATATATACCTGATACTTCAATTTAAACAATCAAGAAACATCAGATTCGAGACAATCAGATAATCACAAGAATTCAACAAACAATTGATGTCATGATGAAATCACCAAACTAACTATTTTTCATTATCTTCCTTGAAATTCATACATGCAACATAGCCTCCTCCGATGTCATCATTTTGAAAAATATAGTACTTACAGCAGTCTATCCTATCCTAATTTTTTATTTTATTTTTTACAATAGATTTTCAAATCATTTATACATTATAATCAAAGATTCATGCCTCTTCATTTTCTGGTTATGACCGTTTGTATTTTATGGCAAAAATATTTGATTATATTGCCTCTATTGACAAATCAAATATTTAGACTATAGTTCAACTTTTAATTTTTCACTTTATTACTTATACCACGGTCTTTGCATTTTCTATTAGCGGTACCACAGTAACCATTAGCCGCTTCTCCCAACAATTTACTATAGGCACTGCAGTCTTCATTTTCACGGCTACGGTACTGTAGTGTGACCGGTAGCCATTTCCTCCTATTTACCACAATCATCGTGGTCTTTAAGATAACCCTCTGGGGTACCGCGGTAAGATGTCCTAACTGCCACATCATTGAAGACTTATCATCCACCATGCTACCGTGGTATGTGGTTTGACCACTAGCGGTACCACGGTGGAATCTTGACTGCCTTCGTGGGTTGCTAATGGTTTATCGTGCTACCGTGGTCAATGAATTGACCATGCATGGTAGCGTGGTAAACACTTCATGCCTGTTTCAAACTAGTACCGCTATACCGCAAGCCCCTTAGTGGGAGGTCACGGTAAAGCGATAAATACTTATAGAGTGAAAATGAAAGGGGTGGTAAGGGTTACAAGTTATTTTTTGGCCCTTTTAAATGGCGGTAAAGCTAATTTTTTTATGAGAAGGTAATGAAATATAAGAAAATAAATGGGGGAAAAGTGTAGAAGGTGGTTAATGACTTTTATGGGAAAGATAGTGAAAATGTAAGGCATGAATAAATAAAATATCTTAAGGTTTTGATGGATTTTCATGGAAAATAATAGGAAAATCCTAGGAATTCTTGTGGAAAATTTCAGTTCTAACACCCTTAACCCTTAACCCTAAACCCTTAACCCTTAATCCATAAACCCTTTATCCTATACCCTTAACCCTCCCTCCCTCTATCTCTCTCTCTAGTTCAAAAAAATCATTAAAAAACCCTAAGGTTTTCCAATTTAAATTTAATATTTTTCATCAAAATATTAAATTTTTATTCCTATACCCTATACTTTCCTTTACTATCTAGATGGAATTAAATGGGGGGAATATGTGAGGGCGGATAATGAATTTTATGGGAAATATAGTTAAAATATAAGGCATGAACAAATAAAATACCTCAGGGTTTTGATGGAAATTTATGGAAAATGATGAGAGATTTTGCAAACCACTGCAAGAATCTAGAGTTTCTTTGGTAGAGGAGACCAAGCAAAGCCATGAAAAATGAAGGCGATGACAAATGGAGGGAATGAACAGATGAATAATATGAAAATGGAGCAAATGGATAAGTGGAAAACCCTAAACTATTGTGCATGGAAGATAATTTTTTAAAGAGGCATTGCTAAGAACTGTCCATGCAATGGGAATCCTTAATCCTTTGTTCCTACTTTGGTTTAAAAAATTAGACCATTAGGGATGGCCCCAGGCCACCTCAAAAAGAAAAACCTACACTTTCCTCTATCATAAACTTTGTTCTAAATAGAGCTCATCAGATTTCTTTGGAAACTATCCATTCCACCTACCGTGCAATATGCACTATCATTGAAAACCTTCAGGAAATCATTGTATTCAATCTGATTCATATTCATCTCATCAGTCTGCATTTCATTATTCTTACTATCATATGAGAATCTGAATACTCCTTATGGAAACCTCAAAACTTGAGGGATATTCAACAGAACATTCATAGGCATGCTCACTGTCATATGTTGTTGAATGTGCCTACAACTACACTAGGACCTGAAAATCTAAATACTCCTTATGGCAACCTAAAAACTTGAGGGATTAAGAGGACCTATAGGGGTCAAGGGATTAGGGTTGAAGGGTTGAGGGTTGAGAAATTAAGAGGGTAGGGGGGTTGACGGATTAGGGTTTAAGGCTCTACCTATTTTTCCCTCTATACCTATTTCTCTCTCCCTCCTGGCCTCCTCTCTCTCAATATCTCTCCCTTCTTTCCATCTCTATCTCTCTCTCTCTCTACCCTTAAACCTAAACCCTAAACACTTAAAACACTCTACCCTCTACTCTTTATCCCTCTCCCACTCCCTCTCCCTCCATCTCTCTCTCAATTCTCTCCCTACTATCCCCTCTCCCTCTCTCCAGTCTCTCTCAACCCTCACCCTGATACTCTCTACTTTAAACCCAATACCCTCTAATATCAACCATATACCCTCAAAACTTAAACCCTTAAACCCAAGTAAACTCTATGCCCTAATCCCTCAACCCACAACCCTTAATCGTTTGACCCTTAAAACCTCTACCCTCTACCCTCTACCCTCTACCCTCTACCCTCAACCCTCAACCCTCAACCCTCAACCCTCAACCCTCAACCCTCAACCCTCAACCCTCAACCCTTAAATCCTCTACACTCCCTCCCTCCCTCTATCTCTCTCTCTCAACCCTCTCCCTCTCTCAAGTATCTCTCTCTTAGTCACTTCCTTTGTCTCTCCCCTCTACCTTCTACCTGAAAGAGGGAGAGGGGTTAGGAGGGAGATACTTGAGAGAGAGAGAGGGAGGTAGCGGGAGAGAGATAAAGGGAGGCATGGTTAAGGGTAGAGGGTAGAGGGTAAAAGGGTTTAAGGTTTAAGGGTTTAGGGTTTAGGCTTAGGGTTAGAGGAGAGAGATAAAGGGAGTGACTAAGAAAGAGACCTAAGAGAGGGATAAGGGGAGAGGGGGTAGGAGGGAGAGGGTTGAGAGAGAGAGAGGAATGTAGGGTGTTGGAGAGAGATAGAGGGAGGGAGAGTTAAGGGTTTAGGGTTTAAGGGTTAAGGGTATAGGGTTAAGGGTTAAGGGTAGAGGGTAAAAGGGTTTAATGGTTTAGGTTTTAAGGGTTAAGGATAAAGGATTAAGGGTTAAGGGTAGAGGGAAAAAAGATAGAGGGAGTGAGTGAGTGAGTGAGATAGACCTAAGAGAGAGAGAGGCGGTAGGAGAGAGATACTTGGGAGAAAGAAAGAGGGTGGGATGGTTAAGGGTAAAGGGTAAAAGGGTTTTATGGTTTAGGTTTTAAGGGTTAAGGGTAGAGGGGAGAAATATAGAGGGAGTGAGTGAGTGAGTGAGTGACAGAGACCTAAGAGAGGGAGAGGCAGTAGGAGAGAGATACTTGGGAGAAAGAAAGAGGGTGGGATGGTTAAGGGTAGAGGGTAGATGGTTCAATGTAAGGGTTAAGGGTTTAGGGTTAAGGGTAGATGGGATAGAGATAGAGGGAGTGACTGAGAGAGAGAGGGAGAGGGGATAGGAGGGAGAGACTTGAGAGAGAGAGGGAGGGGAGATATATAGACTCTCCCTTATCCCCCCTCTCTCTCAAGACTCTCCCTTCTACCCCCTCTCTCTCTTAAGTATCTTTGTCCTACCCCATTTTCCTCTCTCTCTTTGTCAAGTATTCCCCTCCTATACCCTCTCCCTCTCACAGTGACTCCCTCCCTCTCTCACTCTCTCTCCCTCTCCCTCTCCCTCTCCCTCTCCCTCTCCCTCTCTGTCTCCCTTTCCCTATGCCTCTCTCTCAAGTGTGTCCCTCCCACTACCTCTCCCTCTCTCTCTCAAGTAGAGGGTTTAGGGATTAAGGGTTGAGGGTTGAGGGATTAAGAGGGTATAGGGTTTGAGGGTTGAGGGTTAAGGGTTGACATGGTATAGGGGTTGATGGATTAGGGTTTAAGGTTTGAGGGGTAAGGGTTAAGGGTTGAGGGATTAATATTATAGAGGGGTTGACTGATTAAGGTTTAAGGGTTGAGGGTTAAGGGTTGAGGGTGCACCTATGTGTATGCCATTATTTTTAGCTTAATTTCTTAAAAAAAGGTAAAATACTAGTTTAACTTTCTAAAAAATAGGCAAAATAATAGTTAATTTCCACTTTTCCTAAAAATTCATCAATGGTATTTATAATATAATAATAATATAATATAATTATTATAATAATGTAATATAATATAGTATAATATAATAAAATAATAAAATAATAATATAATATACATAATATAATAATAATAAATATATAATAAAATTAATATAGTATAACATTATAAAATTAGTATAATTATAAAACAATAATTTAATAATTTAATACTACAATTAATCATATTTTATTAATAATATAATATTAAGGATAAATATAATTTACTAAGTATAATATTTCAAAAATCATATAATAAGAATAATAATATTATAATAATAAGAATAATAGAATATTATAATAGTAGAATAATATATTAGTAATATCAAAGTAACAATACAATATTATGAATAATATAATAATTTAAATATTAATAATATATTATTAATAGTAATAGTAATGTATTATAGCATTATAATAGTGTCAACCATTAATTGCTCCCTACTGTCCTACATTGACTGCCTTCGCTGACCGCTACCGTTACCGCAGTCACCGTGGTCTGTGGTTTAACCACGTGTAGTACCGCGGTAACCGCTTCAATTGACGCTACTATGGTTTTCTCATCGCCACCGCACTACCGTGGTCATCGGCCTGACTATCAGCAGTACTGTGGTAGCCACTCTACAAATTGCTAGTTGCATTCACCGACCGTCCACTAACCATCACCCTTTTCCAACCGCTACATTTTTACCGCGGTCTGTGGTTTAACCGCACGTGGTGGCGTAGTAAACATCTCATGCCTGCTCCGTTAGTTGCTACCCAACCACCGTGCTACCATAGATAGTATGATGCCCCCCCATGGTATAGTGGTAAGGGTTAATGTGACTCCTCCAAATAATTACTGCCATACCATGGGCCCCCATGTATGAGGCCACAATTGGGCAATAAATAATATATATTAAGTTATTTTTTAAGGGAGCGGTAGTGATATAAAGTATATGAGCATATTTTGGAAAGGGGAAAATGATAGGTCTAGATGGAAAAACCTTAGGGTTTTTTGTGAAAATAGTGGAAAATAACTTAAGTTTCTTATGGAAATCAACCCTTAAACCCTTAAACACTCAACCCTCAACTCTCAACCCTCAACTCTCAACCCTTAAACCCTCTACCCTCTAGGAGATGTAGAGATAGGAGAGATAGAGATAATTAGAGAGGGGAAGGAGGGACAAGTAGGGAGGAGATAGAGGTATGTGTGTGTGCGAGAGAGAGAGAGAGAGAGAGAGAGAGAGAGAGAGAGAGAGAGAGAGAGAGAGAGACGGTTGAGATATAGAGTGATGGAGGAGAGAAGTGGGTAAAGAGAGGGAGAGGGGAGATAAAGATAAATATAGAGGGAAGGAGATGTAGAGAGAGATGATAGATAGAGAGAAGTGGAGAGTGGAGGGATGGTGGGAGAGGAAAGGAGGAGATATAGGTGAGTGTGTGTGAGAGGGAGAGAGAGTGAGAGGAGAGAAAATGAGGGGACAGAGGAAGGGGGAGAGAGAGAAATAGATTAGAGAGGGAAGGGGGGAGAGATATAGAGTAGAGAGGGAAGGAGAGAGTAAGAGAGAAAGATGGGTGAGGGAGAGAGTGGTAGGTAGTGGAGTGAGAGGTAGGTAGAGATGGAAGGAGAGAGGGAAGGAGGGAGAGTGAGATGGAGAGAGTGGTGAGATAGAGAGTAGAGAGGTAAGGAGAGAATGGGAAATATAGATAAAGAGAGAGAGGGAGGTTGGAGGGAGGGAGAGGTAGAAAGGGATAAGTGAGACATAAAGAGGGAATGAGGGAAAGTGGGATAGAGAGAGAATGGTGATTTAGAGGGGAGGGAGTGAGAGATAAGGATGGAAACTAAGAGAGAGGGAATGGTGATTTAGAGAGGAGAGGGTGATAGGTAGAGGTAGAGAGGAGAGAGTGAGAGAGAAAGAGAGGGATAGAGAAACAAAGAGAGAGGTAGGTAGAGGAAGGGAGAGGAGAGATAGAGAGTAGAGAGGGAAAGAGGTAGGCAAGGAGGCATAAGTGAGATAGGGAGGGATGGAGAGAGAGAATGATAGAGGGAGACGTATGTATAGAGAGGGTTGACATGGTATAGGGGTTGAGGGATTAGGGTTTAACGTTTGAGCGGTAAGGGTTAAGGGTTGAGGGATTAATATTATAGAGGGGTTGATTGATTAGGGTTTAAGGGTTGAGGTTTGAGGGGTTGAGGGATTAGGGTTTAAGATTTGAGGGTTGAGGGATTAGGAGGGTATGGGGGTTGAGGGATTAGGGTTAAAGGGTTAAAGGTTGAGGGTTGAGGGATTAAGAGGGTATGGGGGTTGATGGATTAGGGTTTAAGGGTTGAAGGTTGAGGGTAGAGGGATTAGGAGGGTATGGGGGTTGACGGATTAGGGTTTAAGGGTTAAGGGTTGAGGGTTGAGGGATTAAGAGGGTATGGGGGTTGATGGTTGAGGGTTTAAGGGTTGATGGTTGAGGGTTGATGGTTGAGGGTTGAGGGTTGAGGGATTAGGCCTCACTTATCTCAGTAAACCCTCTCTGTCAAGCCTCACTTACCTCCCACCCTACTTTCTTAGGTCTCTCCTTCCCACCCCTTCTCACTCACTCCATCTCTCTCTCTTAGGTCTCTCTTTCTCACACACTCACTCACTCCCTCTATCTCTCTCCCGTCTACCCTAAACCCTAAACCCTTAACCTTTAAACCCTAAACCATTAAACCCCATACCCTCTACCCTTAACCCTCCCTCTCTATATCTCTCTCCCTCTCCCTCTCTCTCTCTCTCTCTTTCAAGTATCTCCATCCTAATCCATCTTTAAACCCTTAAACCCAATTAAAATATCTACCTTAATCCCTCTATTAGGTATGTCACTCACTCAGTCCCTCTATCTCTCTTCCATTCCCTCTCCCCCTCCCTCTCTCTCACTCTCTCCCACTTTCTCTTTCTCCCTCTCTCTCTCCCTCTATCAAATATCTCCCTCCCACTCTCTCTCTCTCTCTCCCTCTATCTCATGTATCTCCCCTCACCCCCTCCATCTCTCTTGAATCCTGCTATCTTGATTACTCCCTCTCCCCCGAGTACTCCCTCTCCCTCCCACGCCCTCTCTATCTCTCAAGTCTCTCTCTCTCACTCCTTGTATCTCTCCCATCCCTCTATCTCTCACTCCCTCTCTCTCTCCTACTCTCTTAGGTATCTCTTTCCCACCCCTTCTCTCCCACTTTGTCTCCCTCTCCTTCTCTCTTGGGTGTCTCCCTCCCACTCCCTCTCCCTCCCTCTCTCTCACTCTCTCTCTCTATCTCTATGTATTAGGGTTTAAGGGTTGAGGGATTAAGCCTCACTTATGTCAAAATTCCTCTCTGTTAGGCCTCACTTACCTCCCACCCTACTTTCTTAGGTCTCTCCTTTCCACCCCCTCTCTCCCACTTTGAATCCCTCTCTCCAAAGTCTCTCCTTTTCAAAGGAACATATTTAGCACTCGCTAAATGGGTTTTACTTGGAAACAATAAAAATAAGGGTTGACCCCGTGATTTAGGCCCACATTCTCATGTGTTTGTCTAGTTCAGTGTTTTATCTGAGTTAGAAATGCCTTTTTTCTATAGTTGACTTCATATTGTACCAATCTATGCTTGATCCATCACCTTTTTACCACCAATCTGCACGGTAGATAATCTAGAAGAAGATATTTTGAAGTTTCTACATTATTTTACATTATCTGAGGTAATATATTCATTTTGGTAAATTGAAATGTTTGTCTTTAGTATATTTGTTTGTTTTTGACAATATAAACTAAATTTCCATAATTATTTTATTAATCATAATAATTGGACTTAGAATTCAACATTGAATTAGATGGGATTTGCATAAAAAAGTTCAATTTTTATGAGTTTGAAGAACAAAAAAAATAGAAAACATGACATTTACTTATGAATTCTATTTGCATTGCTTATAGTAGTCCATTTCCAACATGGCTAGTGGAATTCACTGTATTTCATTCTTTTTCCAACTAATTTGGAAAACCTCATTGCCAAAGAAATAGTGAATAATGATTAGATATAGAATCACAAACCCTTCTTTGAATCCATATTCTTCATGACTTTTTTGACAATCAAAAATTTGGTTTTGAGAAAAATAAACACAAGATTCTCTAGTTTTCATTTAGGCGGCAGCAATTTATACCCTAGGTTTGTGATTCTGATTGATTTTTTGTATTGAATGGTTCCTACCCCTCTCTGCATCAATTTTTTTATAAAATGCATTACTTACTTTTGTTCTATGTGTGTTTATGGACACATAGCTTTCAAGGTCATGCCAAGGAAATGACTGAAGCCTCTAGCACCAGAAGAGCATGCAGTTAAAATGCAAGGAGAAGAGAATAAAAAAATGTAGCTTGTGAAGCAAAGGAATTGCAGCCCATACAACCACAAACTTAGGTGCAATCTAAGAGAGATTTCAAATTGGAAAAACAAAGGGCATGGATGAGGAAAGTCCGTGCAAGGACAAGAATGAATACAGAAGTTGGGGGCACATCATCAACCATAAGTGAAGCTCAATGCACATCTCCAGTTGAAGACACATTGACAACAACATGTGGTTTTCTAGATACATCGGAAATCACATCTCCAATTGAAGACACACCATAAAAAATGTTGCATTTTGAAAGTACATCATCAAACACATCTCTATTTGAAGGAACTCCACAAATGACATCTCAAGTTGGAGGTACAACATTGTTTACATGTCAATCTCAAGGTATGTCATCAATTGCACCTCCAATTGGTTGTACATGATCTATCCCCGATGTTGTTGACCTTCCCAATATTGACACAAATTTACATTTGAGAACTCCTCCTAGAGTTTTGCATAGAAAACCTGTATTTTTGATTGATATTGATTCCAATGTTTTGAAATGGATGCCTAATAAAATTCCAAAACGTACATGTCAAAGATATGTAGAAAGGATATGGAGTTTGTTTTTTGCGAAGCTAAGTGAGGGTGGAAGATGCCAACTATTTGTTGAAATGATGAGGCAACTCAAATTTAGGCCCACCATGAAGGCTCTCGGGCTAATATTTTCTAATGAATCAAGTGAAAATTCCATTGTAAGGAACTTGATGAGTGCATATGAGAGTGTGGGATCCACCTCACGCACAAAGGATAGTTGTGCGACACGACGTGTGATGACAACAACACTGTTAAGCAGTCAAACAAGGAACAAGGTGAACCTTACGAAGGCAAGTAAGTCTTTGAAAATAAGTAGATCATCCCTAATGAGAGCCAAAGGAAGGCATGAAAGAGTGGAGGATCCAAATAGCAATGAGTTATGGGCATTTTTGGGTAGAGTGCCATGGAAAGACACAAGAATTGTTCAAGGCTTGAGATCTTTAATTGTGAATTATTAGAAGGATAACACAAGGACCTATCCTAATCAAAGAGATGTTGTAAGAAGGAGAATTGGTAGTATAAACTGTGAGCCACATCCAATGCATTATTTGGATACCACTCAAACCCAATTTTTTGCTGATTTTGTACAAAAATTTCCTGAAATTAAAATATGTCAAAGGTATTTTGAAATGCTAAAGCCTTTTTATGTCAAAATAAATCACACACACACTACTTGTTGTTGTAGGGTTCATATTGATTTTTCTAACCATTATGATGTCTATTGACGTATATGTGTAGATATGCATACTGACAATGTTTTACAAGAATGTAACATAATGCCTCCGCCTAAATTGTCAAGGAAATTTTTGTCTTCCATTTTATGTGAAAGTGAGGATGGTCAATTTTTTTACAAAAAATCATGTTTCGATGGCACATGTGATCATTGTGGTGGCATGCAACATTTTCCAATTTGCCAATACGTGCCTATTCACACACAATTGGAGACAAAATTGTGGAATTTCTTAAATATATGACAGTGTCATACAGTCTAAAAGATGGGAAAGAAGAAAAGAAGTGTGAATTGGTTAGTGATAAGATTCCAGTGTATCAGTTTATGGGAATTTTTCATGATTTGGTGGTTTATGATTATGCAATACATACATACAGAGCACAATGGTTGGACTCACAGTTCAAGTTATGCAAGGACACATTTCTAGTTCATCATATCGTTTCAGTTGTCAACTTCACTTAGAACTACACACTACAACCACAGAATGAGGTGCAATCATAGTACTACAATTTTGTGCATGTTTCTATATTTGTACCTATAGCATTCATTCATGCAAATGATAGTACTGAGAAAAATAGGAAAGTATTGAGGGAGTATCACTTTTACATCAGTGATGATCGGACACATTCTGTAGAGCTTTTTCAAGGTTTCTTTCATATGTTCTATGTTGATTTGGCTAGCAGGGGCATACCATTTATTCAACATATCATATGGTCAAATAATTGTACATCACAATTCAAGAACGCCAAAATGTTTTACTAGTCGAGTAGGATGCATAGGATTGGTGGTGTTCAACATATGTGGAACTTCTCAAAGACTGGGCATGGAAAGGGGGAGCATGATGGAGTAGGTGCATGTATCAAAAGAGCCCTAGCACGAGAAGAGTTAAAGTACACAAATAGTCTAAAGTTGAAAAATGCAAGATCAATTGTCCAATGGCGCAATGGTTCAATGGGTCGAGGTAGTGAAGGCAATTCCTTAGTTCATAGAATTTTTCATTTAGTAGATGATACTAACATTGCAAAATATGAGGATTGTTGTACACTAATAGGATCGAGCGAGCTACACTCTTTTAGAAGCTCCAATGAAGGTACATGGACTATCCATACAAGGAAGATGGCATGCT
Organism: Sequoiadendron giganteum; assembly: GCA_007115665.2. Classification (NCBI taxonomy): domain Eukaryota; kingdom Viridiplantae; phylum Streptophyta; class Pinopsida; order Cupressales; family Cupressaceae; genus Sequoiadendron; species Sequoiadendron giganteum. Next base: position 81,679,225 of record CM021106.1, on the reverse strand, counting down.
TTTTTTATGCATGTACACTTCAATCATGGAATGATTGCGAGTCAATAGAGTGGGTTGATGAATGGTTTGTAAGAATTCTAACCCCACTTGACACTTATCAGCTCCCCACAGCTCTACAAATCATGAAGATGCAATCATCCATTGAATTTGATCATGTATCAGACCTAGTAGAACTAGGTAATATTTCTTACTTATAACTTTTATTATGTTGCTCAGTAAATAAATCTAACAAGATGAATATATCAATGTAGGGCACATTTATGGGGTAATTGCAGATGAAGACAATGAAGAGGGTACAGATTATTACCTATGCTGTTGTATCGAGGCCAAAAAGAAATTGGAGTCTCTAGTTATAGATGGAGAAAACAAAGAATATCCTACAGGTTCGGTGGTTGTTACTGGAACATGGCTTCAAAGGTATCTAGTTAAGAATGTTGCAGTTTGGTTGTTTGAGGACTTCAACACGCATCAAAAAATTCTTCAGTATTCGAACCTTGTTGTCGCCACCAACATTCATTTGATAAAATATAAGGGTAAACCTGAGAACAAGAACTCGTGGAAAGTGTGAGTCTGACCACAAGGAAATACTCAACACAATAAATACTAGAGAAGACCTAGATGGTTCCTTCGATTTATTTGTAAGTATGCACATTGAATTTGTAAATTCATGTTATTGATCACTCTTTTGGACCAGCACCTTGCAATAAGGCTTTTTCACGATTACTGTTTGATGTCATATGCATTTACAAATATCATTGATCCTTTTCTAATTGTGACTGTAGGTAATACTGAAGTTTTTCAAAGTATATAAGAAAAGAACAACATCGGTTTTTGGTGCAAGTGTTCAGTGGTATGAGAAACATCGGTTGCTGGTGCATTTTCTGGTTGTCAATCTTCTCTTTCTTTTCCATCTCCTAGATTTATCGAATTGTTATATGCTACATGTTTTTATGTTAATCCTCTCAGTGAGAAATTGATGCAACCTAGGTCATCTCTAACATACCTTAGGGTATGACATTCAACAAAACAACTACTATGGTTCAACCAACTCGATCCCTTAAGGGTGCAAAGTGAAAAAGGGCAACAATATTTGACAGGGTATTACTCATGAATCACAGTGATTATGAAATATCTGTCTGAACCTATGAGTTCACATTGGGCCCCTCTACAATAACCTTTCTCAGTTTTTGCTATCTCAGAGGGTTTTTCCTATGGTGGCGAATTTTCACTCAAAGAAAAAGTTGTCAAATGCAAGTAGTTGAAAGTTGCAAAGTGGTGCAACTTTCATTCTGTAGCTCGCATGACCAAAAAAATTGTTCCAATGCATCCGGGTGGGTACGTTTATGCTAGGAATAGTCCTCTTTCACAACTAAACGTGCAGAATCGCTATGAGCTACGTTCAACTAGATCGATCCCTTAAGGGTCCAAAGTGCAAAATGGCTGCAAAATTCAGCATGTTATTACTTGGACACTCTGATGCTTAGAAACTTCTTGTCTGAACCTACGAGTTCATGTTGGGCCCCTCTACAATAACCATTCTCAGTTTTTGCTATCTTGGAGGCTTTTTCCTATGGTGGTGAATTTTCACTCGAGGAAAAAGTTGTCAAATGCAAGTAGTTGAAAGTTGCAAAGTGGTGCAACTTTCGTTCTGCAACTTGTGTGACCAAACAAACTGCTCCAATGCATTCGGGTGGGTACGTTTACACTATGAATGGTCCTCTTTCACACCTAAACATGCGGAATCACTCCGACGTATGTTCAACCGGATCGATCCCTTAAGGGTCCAAAGTGCAAAATGGCTGCAAAATTAAGAATGCTATTACTCGGACACCATGACACTTAAAAAATTCTCATTTGAACCTATGAGTTCACATTAGGCCCCTCTACAATAAACTTTCTCTGTTTTGGCTATCTCGGAGGATTTTTCCTATGGTGGTGAATTTTCACTTGAGGAAAAAGTTGTCAAATGCAAGTAGTTGAAAGTTTCAAAGTGGTGCAACTTTCGTTCTGCAACCCGTGTGACCAAAAAAACTATTCCAACGCATCCGGGTGGGTACTTTTATGCTAGGAATGGTCCTCTTTTACACCTAAACACGCGGAATCACTCCGAGCTACATTCAACCGGATCGATCCCTTAAGGGTCCAACGCGCAAAATGGCTGCGAAATTTAGCATGCTATTAATCGGACACCGTGATGCTTAGAAACTTATCGTATAAACCTACGGGTTCACGTTGGGCCCCTCTACAATAAAATTTCTTGGTTTTCTCTATCTCAGAGGGTTTTTCTTGTGGTGGCGAATTTTAACTCGAGGAAAAAGTTGTCAAGCGCAAGTAGTTGAAAGTTGCAAAGTCGTGCAACTTTCGTTCTGCAACTCGTGTGACAAAAAATACTGTTGCAATGCATTCGGGTGGGTACATTTACGCTAGGAATGGTCCTCTTTCACACCTAAACATGCGGAATTGCTCTGAGCTACATTCAACTAGATCGATCCCTTAAGGGTCCAAAGTGGAAAATGGTTGCGAAATTCAACATGCTATTACTCGAACACCGTGATTCTTAGAAAATTCTCATCTAAACCTACGAGTTCACGTTGGGCCCCTCTATAATAACCTTTCTCAGTTTTTTCTATCTCGAAAGCTTTTTCCTATGGCGGCGAATTTTCACTCGAGGAAAAAGTTGTCAAATGCAAGTAGTTGAAAGATGCAAAGTGGTGCAACTTTCATTTTGTAGCTTGTGTGACCAAAAAAATTATTCCAACGCATCCAGGTGGGTACATTTACTCTAGGAATGGTCCTATTTCACACCTAAATACACGGAATCGCTCTGAGGTACGTTCAACTGGATCGATCCCTAATGGCTGCGAACTTCAATATACTATTACTCAGACATAGTGATTCTTAGAAACTTATTGTCTAATCCTACAAGATCATGTTGGGCCCATCTACAATAACCTCTCTTAGTTTTTTCTATCTCAGAGGATTTTTCCTGTGCTGGCGAATTTTCACTCGGGGAAAAAGTTGTCAAATGCAAGTAGTTGAAAGTTGTAAAGTGGTGCAACTTTCGTTCTACAGCTCGTGTGACCAAATAGACTATTCGAACGCGTCCGGGTGGGTATTTTTATGCTAGGAATGGTCCTATTTTGCACATAAACACGTGGAATTACTTCGAGCTACATTCAACCGGATTGATCCCTTAAGGGTCCAAAGTGTAAAATGGCTGCAAACTTCAACATGCTATTACTTCTACATCGTGATGATTGGAAACTTCTCGTTTGATCCTATGGGATCATGTTGGGCCCCTCTATAATAACCTTGCTCAGTTTTCGCTATCTCAGAGGCTTTTCCCTATGGTGGTGAATTTTCACTCAAGGAAAAAGCTGTCAAATGCAAGTAGTTGAGGCATATTATCAAACAATTCACTGCCTTGTCTATGGCTTGTCATGGCATTCCATCACCATGAGACCACTTTTCTTTGAGGAATTTTTTGAAAAATTTCAATGAATTGTCTATGCTATTGCTTACTATTATGCTTTCCTAGATTTTTTCCAAGCATCCATAGCTTGTTCGAAAGAATCTGTTTTAGGCTTTTAGCCATAGCAAGAAGGTAATGAACTATTTGATAAAATGCTTTGGTATACATATATGAAAAATGTCTTAGCATAGACAATGGAATTAACTATTTTTAAAAATGCCTCAAAGAAATGTGGTCTCATGGAATGCCATGACAAGCTAAAGCAATTGGTAGTTGCTCCTAGTTATTAGTTATGCAATGTGGAGTAATTGCATAACTACTTAGGTTGACTTTGTCAAAAGCTATATTGTAATTGAATTTTTTTCATCTATCAGCATCTAGTTATTCATTATGCAATGTGAAGTGATGCTTTGAGTTTGAAAGATGTGCAATTGACGAATAAAAACTACAAAAATATATTTTCTACATTTCATTAGTTAAACTGCTTATTTTATTTTCTCTCTATATCTCTATGCTATGGAAATGCCTTTCGATTTTAAAAAAGATAGTTTTTATCTCTTGTTATACAATTTTTTACATTTTTTATCTCTTGTTATAAAAATGGGCATATATACAATGTTAAAGAAGAGCGAAAGCACAACTAATTTATCATTTCAAAGCAATTTTTTTGATGCATTTTTTCAAATAGTTCACTGCCTTCTCTATGCTATTGATTACTATTATGCTTTTGATATATTTTTTGAAGCATCCATAGCTTGTTCAAAATCACTTGTTTTAGGCATTTAGCCATAGAAACAAGGCAATGAACTATTTGAGAAGATGCTTTGGTAGAAATGTATGAAAAATGCAGTAACATAGACAAGGCAGGGACCTATTTGAAAAAATATCTCAAAGAAATTTGGTCTCATAGAATGCCATGATAAGAAAATGCAATTGGCAGCTGCTCCTAGTTATTAGTTATGCAATGTGAAGAAATTGCATAACTGCTTAGGTTGACTTTGTTCAAACTATATTGTAATTAAATTTTCGGCATCTATCAGCATCTACTTATTAGTTATGAAAAGTGAAGTAATGCTTTGACTTTGAAAGATGTGCAATACAATGTAATCAATGACATGAATATAAACTACAAAAGTCCATTTTTTACAGTTCATTAGTTAAAATATTTATTGTATTTTCTCTCTATATTTCTCTATGCTATGTAAATACCTTGCAATTGTATTTAAAAGGCTTAATAGGTCAATTAGGTGGTATTTGCAAAATAAAGTTGTGAATGAATGGTAATTAAGAGAAAAATTGGTAAGTTGCCATCTTAGAAGTCTAACAAAGGGTGGTTATGGTGGTTGATCAGCTCAAGGGGTAGTTGTAAGGTGGTATCAAGATATATTGCTGTAATACCTTGAGTTGAGGGTTGATTTTGTTCAGTTTCTAATAACAAAATATACTTGAAAATGTTGATCACTAGTTTTCTTTGTTTTCCTGAATTTTCTTTGCCTTGCATAGACCCATACAAGTCTATCATGACTTGAGGATTTGGATACTTGATTGCATATGTTTTTACTCTCTTTGCATCTATTTTGAAGTTTTAAATCTACCGTTGGTGTGTGTGGGATCAAAAAACTTGGTTACTGCTCTATTTTCTGTGTTAGGGGTTTTGAGGGCAACACCATGACACAATAGCTAATACACCTACTATTCTGAACCTGTTGCTCAGTGGATTATCATGTACCATGATTATTTTGGTGTATGAATACTTTGGAGGCCGAGAGAATGAATAAACTCAATGGGGTGTGAAGTTATAATGTTGTTCAGGGGTGTTTCCACCATGAAAGTAAGGAACTCAAGTACTGAATCTGAGAAATACTGGAAGGAATGGGATTGTGAGTGTCCTTTAAGTTAGGGCAGAGGTATTTTGGGTTTTTTTCACCTTTGGAAGGATTGGGGGAGGTCTGGAGTTATGAGTTTCTTTAAAACCCTTCTTTTTGTGAAGGTTTAGGACGGTTTGTGAGTAGAGGAATAGAACAAGTTCTTAGGGCTCTTAAAATGGGAGAATCCTAAGCTCAGTGAGCATCCCTAAGAGTGTTTCAAGTTTCCTTGGTTTGGAGGTGAGTTTGTGAGGGGGTTCCTTTGGAAATTAGGCCTAATTATGAAGCCTAGAGCGAGGGAGGTGTATTGAAAGTTCATGTTGGTACAAAAGAGTTACTATTGGTTTTGGCATATGTTGTGTAACCCTGAAAAGGGTATCTTAATCCACCTTTAAATGTTCAGGTGTTTTGGAAAGGTTGGGAGAAATTAGGCTTGGATAGGGTTTTGAGTTTCGTGTAGGAGCACCTACACCACATCATCAAAAAAAATTTATTTGAATACATCAATAGGGAAATGTTAGTGTATTTAAGTTTATTTTGTCTAATAAGCTTTGAGAGATCAAACATAATGCAAATAAAGGGTGTTTTGTGTCTTAGAAGTCAATTAGAAATGATATAAGTTGTAAAATATTGACAAAGCAACTTTAACACAAACAAATGTAATTAAGGGACCAACTAATCCCAAGGTTGGTTATGGGCATTGGGGAGAATATGGTTATTGGAAAATTATTTAAAAGTCCTTACCAAGGCTCGAATGAGAGAGTGTAAGAATTTTTGTAATAATTTTACACAATAAACACCACAGTTTTGAGCAATTATCTAGAAAAATACCGTTTTCTTGATCTTTTTGAGTGTTGTACGGGCACATACAGGTTCTTCATGTTCTAAGAATTTTAGAGGATGTGTCTATATGTTTTCTAATTCATTTTTTTTTATTTGGTGTCTTAACTCTTTGTTTGTAGAGAGAACCAACACAAACAGTGACTGTCCCAGTGTTGTTGAATCAACGGTTTGAGGGGAAATTTGTCATGTAACAATCAATCCACCTATTGTTTGCTACTATATCTCAGTGGATTGATTGAAAAAATGTTATAATAAGTGTGTCAACTCATTTTGGAATAAGGAGTCATAATTATGTGGTGTTTTTGTGACTGTTATAAGACTAAACAAGGGTTTTCCAACATGGAAGTGAGGAACCAAAGAGAGGTTTTTAAGAATTAATTCTTGGAAGGGTTATGTGAGGGTCTAATGAGTCCATGTAGAAGTATTTTGAGGTGTTTCAGGCTTTGGAATTGTTGATAGAGGTCTCGAGTTGTATGTTTCTTTAAAACCTTTGATTTTGTGAAGGTTTTGGAGGGTTTCTTGGGTTTTGTGAGTTAGAGGCTATGTAGACACAAAATAATGACAAAATTTGAGGTTTGGCACTATGACCTAAGATTTTCCAAGGTGTTTGGATAGATATCTAAAGTTGGAAGGGTGGTCCCTTTGGAAAAAAAGGGCTAATTGTGAAGCCAAAATTGAAGTAGGTGTGTTGAAAGTCTATGTCGGTCCAAAAGAGAAACCACCGATTCTTTGGTATGTTGTGTAGCCTTGCAAAGGGTATCTCAATCCATCCTGTAATTGTCTAGTGTTTTGGAAAGGTTGGGAGAAATCTAGCTAAAACTGAGTTTTGAGTACTACAAGAATAACCAGTCACAAATGTGAGTTTTGGAAGCCTTGATGAATCTGACTTAGGGATTGTTGTCAATTGATTCTATTGTCATTGTATGAATGTTGATGATCTTTGTAGGACCTCGGTGGAGTCTTGTTGTTCATTTGCAAGGTTGAGGAGTTGAGACCCTTGAGGGTGGGTTGATGCCTATTAGGCTAAATCATTATGAAGAAGAGTTCTTGATTGAAAATTGACATTTCCATTGTTGTGAGTCTTCTCCACCTTGGCTCTGCATCAGAGTGCTACAAGGGTGGATTGTTGGGTAAGGTGTTGAATGAAGAGTTTGGTTTGATGGGGCTTTGAGGTTGTGTAGATTGCTCAAAATAGGTTGTATTAATCTTGTTAGGAGCCCCTTGAAGGCAACTTGTCAGACTGATTGGGTTTGAGCCTCCTTGCCTCTGCATCGATGAGGCACAAGTAATTGAAGCATTCCAAAGGATACAAACCACCATGAATGGAGCTTACTTATACAATATGATTTAGATGGGGCTTATTGAGTATTCTATAGTAATTAATTAAGCATTAGATGTAAACAAAATCCATGCCTACAACATTCAAGTATACAACTTACACGATATGCATGATAAAATTATTCAAGAATGGCAGTAGAAAAATAAGAGTTTCTTTAATCAAAAATCTAAAAGGCTATACAATGATATATATTGATAAAATTATATAAATATATCCAAGAAAACCATATAGGCTGAGTACAAAGGAGCCATTTGGACAAAATATCATGTATATATATCAATAGTAAAATACATATGTTCCAAAATGCCACATAGGAATACAAAAAACAACACTAATACATAGTCATTTTCCTCTAGGGGAAGGAAATAGGTCCTGTGTTGCCTTTGAAATTCAGCTGGATGGAGTGACTGTTGCTTGTCTTGTCTTTCAAACATGCCCGCTACTCCTCCTCTCTTCACTCTGGACCTTCAACTAATACGATTAAAAGTTAAGATGTTAAAACATAGAAATTGAATTATGGAGTGGAATATAACAAAATATAATCACTTACCGCATACATATAGTCATCATGCACATTTAAAGCATCACCATGTCCATGATCTGGAGTGACAACCACTTGTAGCAACCATGAAGATAGAAATTAAACTACATAAAATTATCATGAAAATTTTCTATAATAGACAATAAAAGAGAAAATATAATGTCAAATTGACTAATCTATTCCATACCTCTCTCAATGGATTAGAACTGGCTATTGTTGTAGAAACTCCATGGTCCATCGTGCCACCAACATCACCAGGGCTATCTCTTGTCAACAACTACAAATGAAACAATATCTCAGGTATCATGTTGATATAGGAGAACATAATGTGACACTATCAAGGAATACTTGAATGCAATGTTTGTGTTTCTCATCAATTTTTTAGATTTGTATATACGCAAAATTATGAAAACTAGCTAACATAGATTTACAACCCTATTAATGAATAAAGGCTACCTGAGTGTACATTGTTTAAGGATATGAATCACGAGGTGTGGAGGAAGAAGGTGCACAAGGAAATTGTTTGAAATCTAAAGCATGTTATGAGACAAAAATTCAACTATAACATTCAACTATTCAAATGTAATAATAATATCTTTAATACTAGTTGCATACCTATGGACTCATCATCGAGAATGTATAAGGGTCTATAGGAATAGAGCATCCCTCATGAATAGTGCGACCCTGAAATTTCATCATTTCAAAATTCTACTAATTTAGTTATTCTTAAATTTCAAAATATATTTTAATAAACAGCATTAAAATAACTTGCTAAATTTTACCTGAGTGTCAATGCCAAATGTATCAGTCAAAATATCATCTGTGAAAGCTATCACCTCTAAAATTGACATAGGTTGTGTAGCTGCATCATGAGCACCCTAATAGTCATATGTGCAAACAACACCACAAGTGCCACAATGGTGGGGTGGAGCTTGGGGCCTACACGTCTCCTCCACACCAGGCTCTACTAGAGGACTCACACACTGTAAAATGGTTTGGGTGAGTGAGCCAATTGACTTCATCTTGTCCACCTCTACATTGTCCTTAATAATGGAAGGAACAACGACATGCTCCACCATGGGTCTGCCCAAGGCTCTTGGTGCCAACTATGGATTACGTCGTGCAACAGGTCTATCGTATGTGGAGCCCCAACCTCTACCCTGAAAGTCTAAGATGTCAAAATAGTTTGGCATTTTATTGATGACAAACTTGCAATAGAGTTTCCTCAAAAAGTATTGTGGCACATCATGGTTATTGCATGGAGGTTGGTCAAATACCATCCACCATTGTTCCCAAATTTTTTTTCTAATTAAATCATGGTGGCACCAATGGATGGGGAACCTCTTGCATGCATGGGACAAAGGTTCATTGGCTTTTGGGTCTTTAAATAGGGCACACAACTCGGCTTTGCTAATTTTTAGTTTTTTGACATCTGCATATGACAAACCATTAGCATAAAATTGCCTCATCTCTCTTAGTTGACCAAAAATTCATTTGCTCGCTCATTTCTCCTACATGAGTTAAAATTGACTTCAATGATTCAGTGATCCCTCTCCTATAAGGGTGGGTTTCCGCATGCTCATTTAATCTTGCAATTAATTGTTGAATGTCTCTTTTATTGTTTTCAATTTGATTTTGAATATTTTTTTGTGTTCCTTGAGGATGCCTATGAATTGATGGAGGGGTTGAGAGTTTTTCTTGTATAGGAGGCTCTTGATGAGGGGGTGATTGTGAATTCTCAATGTTTTGAGGTGGAGATTCATTCCCTGAGAATTAGAACAAATTTTTATTATAAAAATCTATTTTAAGTTGCATTCCAAATCATATTCAAAATAAACAGAATAAAAATACACACCTCTTTGCAATCTTCGACCTCTCCGACATGTTGGCGGAATTCTCATGGAAAATGGCAAGCTAAGGATGCAAATAATGGAGGAGATTTGGTGAGCGCGAGTTGCAAACTTGAAATATTCCTTCTCAAGCCGCGGGTTGAAGACAAAATAAGGGTTCCAAACCCGACTTTTGCATTTTATGTCTAGAAATACATTTTGGAGCATGCCAAATTTGGCATGCACCAAATGTCTATTTGGCATGCACCAAATGTATTTTTAGACATTTGGCGTGCGCCAAAGGCCTTATTTCGGGGTTTTTTTTATCATTTTTTCAATTTGGCACCTAAATTGTGTCACAGATTGGTGCACTTACCCACTTAAATCTTCTCCAACTTTGATCTATTTGTGTTTCCTTGATTGTAATGCCCAATTCTGATGTCACTAATTTTGGTAACCAATTTTGAAAAAAATCAATCACCGATTACTTTTAAACCCAAATTTATCTAGTTGGTGTAAAAGAGAAAACACGAACAACAATTGGATGCTTTAGACAGTTGCAATTAGCATTTAGAAATTCTCTTCAAGTTCAAATTCAGTTTGAATGCATAAATCTTCTTTGACTTATCCTCTTTGATGCCATGTAGTTGTGAAACAATAAAGAAATAATGATTAGAATGCTAAAATTCATATTTTTAGGAATTTCCAAGAAGCCATATGATCAAAGATAATTACGTAGCAAGATTAAATGACATCATGTTTTATATATCAATTCTTCTTAAGCATGAAGAACTAATACACAAAATTATGCCTTCAAATTTAATCAATTGATTTCACCCTCCTTAGGCAATCTTCCTCAACCACGTTAATCTCTATGTGGCGGGATTTTTGAGTGCCTTAGCGAATGCTCAATTCTTCCTGTTAAATTTAGAATTTATAGAGAGGTTTGATCACCATGCTTTAGTAAATTCAAATCCTATTGTGAAGTTAAATTTCACCATTCCTGCACCATTATTCTCTAAGCCTTGTGTTGTCTAAGAATGGCTCCATTTCTATTCACAATATATAAATCTATAGAGTTAAATCATCATAAATCACTACATTACTAAAAACAACTTATATACGCATTCTACAACACAATAACAATATTTTGAAGTAGAAGGAGATTTCATTTTTGTTGTTGGGCCTGGAGCAACAATTTTTCGTTATAAAATGTAAACTACTTGACATAAAACCCCAAAGGAATGTGAGTTCAGGGGATGCAGTGACTCCATTAAAAGCCTGTCTAGAAGTTGGTATGTGGGTGTGGACAAGACTGGGATGACATTAGTCAACTCAGTGACTAGACATATTTAATGAGTGTACAAGTGATCGTCTAATTTCAAATATTTTGACATTTTCAAATAGTTTTTAGTGCAGCCTCTGTGGAGTTGAGGATATTAAATGAGATTACTAGTGCAACCAATAAATCTATGATAGACTCTACTCATAGTTCCAAGATGATGCACACCAGAAAAATCACCTTCTCATAAATATGAGCTGACCGTAGAAAATATGGGTGGTACTGGATGGTTGTTGGCAAAGGCACGCAAACTTGTTTGAAAAATTCTTTAAAGAAGCGCATAAAAGGCACATAAGCTAGTAGCAAAGAAAAAATATAGTTGAAAATGTAAATGCATTATTCTATCATAGGAAAGCACAATAAACTCCTACCATCATTTAAGTGCATGACAAAGGAAAGTATTTCAAATGTTCAACTCTTTTACAGAGGCACCAATTTTAGTCCCATCACCATGTTCATTTAAACATACAACAATTAAAAGAAATGAAAGCCATATATTCATTGAATTTGAGTATGATAACTATTATTTGATGGCCATCATGTAGCATTAATGTGAATTCAATGCTAAAGAGATACTAAATGGAATTCCATTCCTTTTGACTTATTGCCATTCTAAAACTAGCTACAAGTACATGGGAATCTGAACCCTAAGCTCCAGCCGCTTATCTAGTTATTTTGTTTCTCAAACAACGAAACTTAATTCATCAACTTTGGATGAATGTGTCAATTCCGTAGCCCTTTCGAGAAAATAAAGACTCCCCATACTATCCATGATCTTTTAACCTATTTTTTCAGATAACAAATATATGCTTACTCATTCAAGGTACTCCCACAAATCTACATATCAGATTTGGGACAACGACAGACTCATATGCAATGTAGTCTTTAGATGAATTTGTTCCAAAAGGAAATGCTAATAGATGAATCATGAACTCATTCTGGGAGAAATAAACTGTATCTCAGCAAAGGAAAACATAGGCAGAGTTTTTTGTTGTCGAGGAAGATGTAAAAGTAGATGCAGGGCAGTTTGGGGAAACAAATAGAAGCGTGCTCACAAAATAAAAAAACAAATAAAATGTTGTGTTAATTAAGTTGAACAAAAACATACCAGCTAGAATGACTTTAGGCTACAAAGTGGACACGGCTATGTGTGAAAGGGAAGTACACAATATGCAACCATGGGAAAGTAGAAAACATTCTACTGAGTAGGCTAGCATGCAAACATTGTAGTGTTATTTGCAAAGATAAAAAAACATATTATTCCATACTTGCGCCTTGGTCAAATTTTGCCAAATTGAAACCTAATGAGGCTACGTACGTAGGGGCAAAGGCTAGGGTTTCTTCATCTAATTTTCAAGTAGCTGGTCCATGAGAAATGCTTTTATACAGCTGCCTACAAAGAATTTTAAATGCACCTAATTATGACAAGACTCCTCAAAGAGGTGTTCTCCCATGGATTGCATGGACTACAAACACTAATTTTACTAAAAGAGCATACAAAACTTTCAATCAAATTATTATTAGCTGGTGTAAGTTCTATAAATCTTTGATAGATGTAAAGTTGTTGACAATACTTTAGAAACTTTCCTACTTTAAACATACTATAGTTGGCAGGTAGAAAACAATTTCATAAATAAGATTTAGAAAATTTTAGTTTAATGCCATTAATAGACTTAAAGTTTGATTCCTTACAATATTTAATGAAATCTTCAAAATACTGCAATTGATAGGCTTAAATCCATGCTCCCAATGTCATTTTTCTTTAAAAATGGATGCATTTATTAGGCGTAAAACTAAATTCCATAGGCATAAATCTAATTGCTATAGTTAGAATGCAACAATTGTAATATTTCTACTAGCAAATAACTTATTTTCCATTAAGAACCAACAAAACCACAACTCACAAGTGATATAAAGATACCAAAGCAAAGTTAATGGAAAAAAATGCAAACTATAAATTCAGGTGCCCTCCTTCTAGCACCATTTTGTAGATGTCAAAATCTGCAAATGATTAGTAAACGCACAAACCAACATGACAGACATGAACATATTTATGAAATATTGCATTTAGTTAAACATGCTAGGACATTGAACAACAAAGAAAAACTAAATAAAGAATATAAACATGAATGCAAACTTATTCCATAGTGGATTGGTGCCACTTTGTTGTATAGCAAGAAGCCCTTTCCCAATCCTTGATAAGCCAAATGAGATGATAGACAATGAGATGCTAATGAACTCAATTTACCTATAATGATAGTGCTAAAATTGTAGATGATCAAATGAGAGAAAATTCATTGCATTTATAGGAGAAGTTGAGAGAGGAGAAGCTAAGATTGAGAGATGTGGGAGTAAATCCCATCAAATAAGAGAGAGCCACTTGTCACAATGGGATTGGCCCATGTTTGTGCAAGTTTTGGCTAATGTGCCCATTTCCAATTTGAAAATGGTAATAAATGAATATGGTTGAGGGTTTTTTGGGGGAATTGTGTTTGTCAAGAAAAATAAAACATGAGAGTTAATGAGGGCATATTCCCCAAGAATATGCCCTTGTGAGGGAAAATAGGTGTTTTAATAAATCAATTTAAATGATTTGTTGTGCAAGTGGATGAATCTAGAGGATTTAGGTGATTACGATTAAACTAATTAGGATTTGATTAATCTAACAAGAGTTTAGGTGATATGACATTTGATTTCAATTTTTGTATTTGTTTTAAATCAAATGAGAGGAAAATGCATATGAGTGATTTAATTAGATATATGTGATTTAATTAAATCAGGAACAATAGGAGATAATTAAATAATTGGATTTATTTAATTTTGAGAGAAGTGAATTAATTAAATTGGTTTATTTAATTAATAGATGAAATAATGTTGAATGAAGTATGATTATATGCATGTGTATATTTTGCATGTCTACAGACCTAAAATTTGAAATAGATGGACAATGGATTGCCAATGCGACGAACGCCTAAGGGCTGACCTAAAATGTCTCGGTGGATGATCAAAGAACAACCTTGCCTACATTCAAGCTTAGAGATGACGTATTTTGGTAGATGACTTTGTTTTTTGATTTTTTTTTATTTTGACATTGTTTGAATTTTTTTATGTTTAGGAAGATCACGAGAATTTACATGAATCTGGTGCGATAGAATACTTTGATGAAGGTAGGACAAATTGGCCTTATGAATATTCCAAGTATTACTATGGTGGAACATGATACGAGCACAAGATTAAGCTATGGTACATATGTGAATGGATGGTGGAATGATAAATGGAATGAATCAGTAAGTTAGTGTGAAAGAGGCCTTGAAGATCATGGTGAATGGAGCATGCTTTATTTATGCTTGGCACCTTTTGGCCAGGTTTTCACCAAGGTACTTGTCCAAAATGCCACCAAAGTGGTTTTCACTAGAGGATAATTTTTTTCTGTTCTTTTTTCAATCCCTTTTCCAATTTTTTGGACTTTTGTATTTTTTTATTTTTTTGTTTCACCAAGATGCCTATTTTCCAGGTTTTCATCGAGGTGACCATTTTTTCAAGACATTTTTCTTATTTTTTTGTATTTTTTGGTTTTATAGCTTGCAAGTTCTTAGGCATTAAAATTTTTGACATGACATCTTTTCATGGGCTCCTACAGAGGCTCACCCTCTAGTGTTCACAACTGATATGCCCTTGACTTATAGCTTGCTATGATTACGAAAGGTCCCAACTAGTTGGGTTAAAATTTTCCTTTGCTATCTAAGTTTGGCACATTCTTCTGGATTTCTTTCAGCATAATTTCATCGAATCGGAAGGTGCGTTGCTTGATATTCTTGTTGTATCTACAAATTAGATTGTTTTGATAGACTTGTAGATGGTGGAGAGCATCCATGTGTCATTCATCTAATAACTCTAGCTCATTCAATCATGAAACCATGTATTCTTCATTTGTAATGAGGTTTTACAATGATATTCTCAGTGATGGGAGATCGATCTCGATTGGGAGGATGGATTTTGATCAATAGACAAGGTAGAATGGGGTGGTGCTTGTTGGCATATAGTTTACGGTGTGGTAGGCCCATAAGGTGAGATTCAACTACAGATGCTAGTAATGACCAGAGTCATTGATTGTTTCCTTAAGGATTTTCAAAATAGTTTTGTTTGTATCTTATGTTTGGCCATTGCCTTGGGGATAGTACGAAGTGGAAAAGCGATGTTAGATATTGAATTTGTGGCAAAGGTCACGGACATCCTGATTATTGAAAGTTGTCCCATTATCAAAGATAACGGATTGGAGGACACCGTATCAAAAAATGAGATAGTCCAGGATGAACTTGGATATCTGCTTTCTAGTGATGTAGGTCATGGGAATCGCTTTGACCCACTTTGTGAAATACTTTGTGGTGGTAATGATGAATTTATGGCTATTGGATGAGGTGGGTGTGATTTTTTTGATGAGATCAAGCCCCCACTGTAAAAAGGGCCATGGTGTAACAATAGGATGAAGTTCTTGAGCTGGTGCATGAATAAGGTCTCCATGTTGCTAGCACTATAGACACTTTCTGACAAAGTCATGTGCCTCTCTTTCCATTGTTGGCTAGTAGTACCCAATTCTTAACAATTTCTTGTCCAAGGTCATACCACTCGAGTGTGAACTATAAGTGTCATTATGTACCTCAGTTAGAGCAGTCAAGGCTTCCTCAGGATTTAAGAAACGAAAAAGGGTCCCCTCAATTCTCCTACAATAGAGGGTTTCTCCTAGGATGAAAAAATCGGTGGAAATTTTGACAAAATCACGTGTGAGGTTTGGTGTTATGTCAGCTAGGAGGACTCCTATTCTCAGTTATGTATAGATGTTGTGATACTAGGGATCAATAGGACCAACGAGTTCACAAACATATTCAGACTCTAGTACCTCGAATATGGGTATGATAAGCTACTCTACCAAGAATTCATGTTTTAGGAAATTGCGAGGGATATCCATTATAGATCCAATTGTTGCCATGGTGTCAGATCCTCTATTGTTAGCCCTCAGTATCTTATCAAAGGTGATATCAATGAATGATTCTTTGAGGCTTTCTACTAACTTCTTGTATGGTTTGAGCTTGTCATCCTTAGTTTGGTACTCACCATTGACTTGGTTGATAATAAGTTGTGAATCGCCATAGACTTTTAGTGCCATGATCTGCCACTGTGCTGCAATCTTGAGACCTATGGTTAAAGCCTCATACTCTACAATGTTGTTAGTGCAAGAGAATGTTGATTCATAGGATCTAGGAATGTAATCCCCCTGTGGGGTGATGAAGGAAATACCGGCTCCTGATCCATGCTATGTGTATGATCCATCACAGTAGAGTTTCTAGTGATCGACTATGCTAAGATTAAAGATGGATTTGTCTCAAAATTTTGATATGAGTGGATTCTCTGAATAGATTGGAGCCTCTACCAGTTGGTTTGCAATGACTTGTCCTTTGATTTATTTTCGCTCCACATATTCAATGTCATGTTTTGATAGTATCATGACCCAATTATCCATTCTTCCTATGAGCATTACCTTTGATAGTAGATACTTTAGGCGATCGATCTTGGCAAACATCTTGATCTGATGAGCTAACATGTAGTGTCTAAAATTTTAGGCTACAAACATGATAGCTAGGAAATATTTTTATATTGGTGTGTAGTTGAGCTCATTCCCTACCATTTTTCTCTTGATGTAATAGATGGTCAGCTTTGTCCCATTTTCATTGTGTTGAGCTAAATGAGCACTAAGGGTTGTTTTTGTTGTTGTTGTTGTTGAGATGTATACAATCAGTGGTTTTCTGGTGATGGGTGGCATTAATACTAGTGGCATGAGTATATATTCTTTGATTTTTCTAAATTCATGTTCACACTTTTCATCCCACCTATATGCTACTCCCTTGTGGAGAAAATGTGAATATGCAATCTGTTTATCTACTAGTTGCGCTATAAACCTCTAGATTGATTAGAGTCTGCCTTGCAGGCCTCTGAGTTGTTTCAATGTCCTTGGTGCATTCATGTCAAGGATTTCTTTGACCTTGGTGGGATCCACCTCTAGTCCTCACATCTATACTATGTATCCAAGAATTTTACCTGATTGTACCACAAAGACACATTCTTTGGGTTGAGCCTAACCTTGTACTTCTCTAGTCTATCAAAAATGGCACTTAGGGCTGCTATGTGATTTTGTCTCTTCTTTGATTTAGCCAATATATCATCCACGTAATATTTGATAGTTTTGTGTATCATTTCATGGAAGATTAGTGTCATGGCCCTCTAGTATGTAGCCCTTGCATTTTTTAGCCCCAATGGCATCATATTCTAGTAGTAGGTGCCCCATGGACATGTTAATGTCATATTATGTTGGTCCTTCTTTTCGATCATTATCTGGTTATACCCTGTCATATTATGTTGGTCCTTCTTTTCGATCATTATCTGGTTATACCCTAAGAAGCCATATATTAGTAATAGAATCTCATCTCCGGTTGTCATGTCCACTATCATATCAATGTTAGGTAGTGGAAAATCATCCTTGGGACATGCTTTATTAAGGTCTCTGAAGTTAGTGTAGATACGGATTCCCCCATTTAGTTTTGAAATTGGTACAAGATTGGATACCCATTTTGGATAGTCAATTCGACATATGAAATCAACATCCAAGAGTTTATGTAACTCCACCTTAACTAGCGAGGCTATTTGAGGGTGCATTTTCCTTAATTTTTGTCTATCTAGCTTCGTTCTAGGGTAAATAGCCAAATGATGAACCACAACTTCCAGATCCAAACCTGGCATGTTAGCATAGGTGCATGCAAAGTTCACCTTTCTTTCCTTTAGAAATTATTCTAGTAGTTCTTGTTCTTCTGTCAGAAGCGAATCAACATAGAAGGTGAATTGTGGTGTTTCCTCCATTCCCAAGTTGACAGGATTGCATTTTTCTGCTAAGCCTATCGATTTCTCTTGATGAAGTGCAATAGGGGGAGATTGAATACTTCTTCCTTTGGTGTGTTAGAGAGGTTTTGAAAATTGGATGTGTCCTTTATTTTTACTATTATCTAGTTAGAGAGGGCCACAGTGTGGTTTTCATTCAATAACCCTAAGCTTATTCTCATTGTTTTTTTTTTTTGCGACTGAAGGACTCAATCGTCTTCCTATAATATGCTTGAGTGTCCAATGTGATGTTGAAACTAGCCTTGTGATCTTTGCATGGAACTGTATCCCTTAGTCCCATGAAATTTGAGAGTGTCTCATCATTTTTGAATGAGTCTAGAATCGACGATCCTTGCTGGTCATAGTCGATGAGTTGAGGGTATACTAAGTTGATTTTGTGGGTTTGTTGGTTTGACTCATCAAGTAAGGCACTAATCATTAGTAAGGAAAAATTATCAAAGAGTATGGGAAGGCCTATTATGGTATCCTCATCATCACTAATGGAGAAGACATTAGTTACATCAAAAGTGAAATTATCTAGGGGGGCCTATTCATACAAGTAGTTGAAGAGGGGTTGTTGATAATTGAGGAGGGGACCTGACTGCTCTAATAGGAGTACCTCTGCCACATATGGTTATACTCAGAGGGGTACATCCAAGGCCACAATTTCTCATTCTTCTTTATACAACAATGAGCTCCAATCATCCATCATTGTTTCTTCCAAGGATTTCATTCCTGTTATAGCCCATACCAAGCATAATTTTCAATCCTTTGTAACTAGTTTCATCCATTGTTAGGTCGGGTGTGGGCCTTTCATATTGGTATAGCAAGCTTGCAATATCCCTTCCCTCCACATTTTCCCAACTGAGATCCCCCCAATGATGAAATCCAAAAGGGTATTCCCTAAAAGTGTGGACAAGTGTTTCAATTGATGGGGATTGCCCATGTGACCTAGGAGATTGCAGTAACTCTCCTACAACAAAATCATTTTTTCTCATTCTATAATCTCCACACCTATTTTCTTGGATCATGAGCTTGATGTCAGATATCTTTGGGATGGAGGGTGTCTCTATTGTAGAAGTGGATGCGAGGTTAGATGGGTCTATGTATAAAGTGGATGGACCTTCATAATTTTTTGGTACTTGGGGGATTTTATAAAACTTGGCTTCCAAGTTCTTGTAATAGGAAAATGGTTCTAGATCACCATGTAATGTGACTTTCTCATTTTGGTATATGAATTTG
Source organism: Sequoiadendron giganteum (assembly GCA_007115665.2). Taxonomy (NCBI): domain Eukaryota; kingdom Viridiplantae; phylum Streptophyta; class Pinopsida; order Cupressales; family Cupressaceae; genus Sequoiadendron; species Sequoiadendron giganteum. The sequence goes on along the minus strand of CM021106.1, from coordinate 81,659,825 downwards.
GCGTATTGATGAAATTTTGAGGCAACCACCTTCATTCCATGGATCCATGGGCATCCTAGGAGGATTTTGTATGGTAGGTCAAGATCAAGTACTTGACAAGTGGTTTCCATGGTTGTTTTTCCCACTTGGATTGGGATTCAGATAGTGCCTTCAGAAACTCTTTCTTGATCATCGTATGCTCTTGTGGTGATGCTTTTATTCTTATTAATGGAATAATCAAAGAGTCCCAAGTTCTTTATTATTTTGAGCAAATAGATGTTGAGGCCTGCGTCTCCTTCCACCAGGACCCTTTTGACTTAATTTTTATGAATCAACACTTGAAGGTGAAGCACACAATTGTGAGATGGTCAGATGGGGAAGTCTTGATTGGAGAAGGTGAGGAGATTTGGGGTAACGATGTTACCAATCGTAGCTTGGAATTGGTCTATATCAAGGGTGGAAGAGACGATGGATGTAGCTAATGCTTCATCAAGGATTTTCCTATGGGCGGTGGAAATTTTCACTAATTCCATGATGGAGATTTGGGTGGGGGTTCTCTTAAGTTGGTTGATGACGCTATAATCGTAGGGAATGGTTTTTTTATTTAAAATGGGGGTATTATATGGTTGTGGTGGCCCTGCAATAGTAACCTTTCTGCTGTGTATGGTTACTCCACAATCAGTGTTAGCTCCTCTGATGCTAATGACACTGACCATTTCATCTACACATGTGACAATCTCTTCATATACAAGGTTAGCACTTGCATACTTTTTCTTCCCCTTGTTGTTCCCTTGGTAATTTCCTTGATTACTTCCTTGATTATGATTAGGCATCAGATTCATGTATATCTCCAAATCTTGATTACCAGAAGGTTGCTCAACATTTATTATCTTGTCCTCAATGAGGTCTTGGATGATGTTCTTCAGCTTCATACACTTGGTAGTCGTGTGTCCCTTGAGTTTAT